>VXAD01003774.1:831556-942812 GCA_013399195.1 Dicrurus megarhynchus | reverse complement strand
TTAATTTTAGGTCTGTTACGGAAAAAAAAAAAAGGTTTTAGTGTTTTTAATTTTTTTTTAATTTTAATTTTTTAAGAATTATTTGATTACTGCTCAATAACCGCGCTCGCCCCTCAGTCACTTAGCAACTCTCCACGCTTCTAACCCGCGGAGGTGCGCGGTGTCCGCGGGGCCGCGCCTCGCTCCTTCCCTCCCACCTTTTACCCCCCCCACCAGAGCTCAGAATAATTTCCCCACTATTTATTTATTACCTATATTTTCCCCTCTCTATTTGGACATTTTAAGCCCTTCCGTGGTGTCACTAGAACGGAAAATCAGAGGGGGTGCGTGGATTTAGGCGCTGAGATTGTTCTTTTCACACCCCTCCACCCCACGAAAAAAGAAATAACATTCCCCCCCCACACTTGCAGGACTTGCTGAGGGGGAAAGAATAGCCTTTTGTCCTGCCGAGGGACGTGCCCCCAAGGTAAATCCTGGCTGGAGCTTAGCGCCTGGTACTTTGCCGGGTCCCAGGGCTCTGGCTGTGCTGGGGAGGAGGAAAGTAGGAGATGGAGATCTCAAAGTAGTAGAAGTAATTTCTTCTTTCAGCTGCACTTCTCCGCTGCCTTTGAATTGCCTGCAATGAATGTACGTAGCTCTAATTGAAGTACTTTAATCATTCACACTTGATTAAGTATACCGTGACCAGAGGAGAGGAATACACACGGCTCCCTTGAACGGGAGGGATGGGATGACATTTTAATCCCGTGTTTTAAAAAACATTAGTGGAGCAGGGAAAAACCGATCGGCGGTGACGGTTCGGTGTAACGGTCCCTTGTTTCCATACAGATGGTGGCTTTCCTTTGGGATGAAATCACAGTTACTGCGGGTGTTTGGGGAGAAGGGAGGAAGAAAAGGCACGTACTTTTAGGTTTGTTTAAGCAGAGTGGGGAAAATAATGATAGACGAGATGCCTGGTGACAAAATGCTTTTGTTCCTGTTTCCATCAGTGCATAAGGGCGCCGACCTGCTTTAGCATTCTTTAAAGGTCTCTTTACCAAGGAAAATTGAAGACGGTCTCATTATAGGAGAGTGTGTTCAGAATACTATGAGGTATTTATGAATTCAGAGGTGATTGTTGGATCGCAGACATTTCAATTATGCATCCTCTAGTAAAAAAAAAAAAAATATATATATATATTTGTAGCGATGTGTTCTGTAATCTGTTACTTCCATAAAGCTGATTTGTGCTCGAGCTCCGGAGCTGGCCGAGGGAATGGATCCGTCCACGGGGCTCGAGTCTTAAACAAGGATTTGTGTTCTTTGCCTCACAAAACTTTCTGCTGCAGGGGCAGCCCGAAGTTCCCATAAAAGCAGTTGTTTGGGAAACGTCAGCTATCGTCAGTATTTTTCTGGAAAATCTGGCATTGTGAATGCAGGGTGGTATTTTTAGAAAGGAGCTTTTTATTTTTGGAGGCGTTTGTGAAACCCACCTGTTAGCCATTAGCGGGGACAGAGGTTGGCTTTCATCGTTAGCAAACCCGGGCGCATCTGGGGGCTGTGCGCTGTTCCTCGCTTGATCCAAGCTCTTCCCAGTCATGGGCAATCAAAATATCTCTCCCTTTAAAAGTTATAACCAAGTATTTCTAAAGCTGAACAGAAAATAAGGTAGCTCAGTCAGAGTGGTGGCACTCTCCTGTGTTTAGAAACATGGATTGCAGGAGTGTTTGACTTTTCCTTTCTCTCCTAGAATTTCAGACTGAGATGCTTCCCTGGTCCAGGGTTTTATTGTCAGCTTTATAGTGTACAAATCATAGATGATGTTTTCTTGCCGTCAGCTTTCCCTCTTTTTAAGGTAGTTTTCCAGCCCATGTGGGATCCCGGGGCTTGGCTGGCAGGGTGGCTCTGGAGCGCGATGCCCCGCGGAGCTGCCACCCCACAGCCCCCTTTGCTGACAGCTCCCTCTCATCCCCCCCGCTCCTCCGAGGGCAAAAATGTGCCCTTTTTCCACTCCTGCTTTTCCTAGATGGAAAACACTCAAAGGAATTTCCCCACAGCAAGAACTGTAGCACAACCTGTCATCTTTAACGCTGGCATTTCAGTGCAGAGATTTGTCACTGGGATCTGGTGATAATGTTCCTTGTATCAGGAATAGCATCAGCCTCAAAGTATGAGGTCCCAGGCACGAGCTGGAAGTAACATACTGAAGCCTTTGGCCAGGAAAGTTGATTTATCCATCACGCTGGCTGCAGTTCAAATAAAACTTCTTCAGTTCAGCTGACTCTGGCAAGAATGAAATATTCTAATGAAAAAAAACCCCTAAATCTGGGTTTGCCCAACCATTTGGAAAAGGTAGGTTAATTTTCCCTGGGTTTTTTGGGGCTGTTTACTCGCTGTGGGAATCGAAAGAGGCTTCATGTTTTAAGCAGAAGTGGAAAAGCTGCTCGGAACACAGCACTGGCAATTTGCAAGTGTTTTGTTAAGATCTGGTGGATGGTGCTGTCTCATAAAACCTGATGGGTGTCACATTTACTCCCCACATCAGATCTAGTGAGTATTCCTGTCTTTGCTTTGTATTCTGGTTGTAGTAAGTTAAAGAAGTAAAGAGTGGAGCTGCTGGTTAGCAGCTCTTCGATTTGGGCTGATCACTTACACCGGCCCTAGAAACTGAGGGTTTTTTTCAGATGCCTCGCCCCAGCTGTGAAGGATATTCAGATTATAGACTTTGAAAGGAGAAATGGTCAGGGCTCACAGGTGAATTAAAGACCATGTGTGGGGGGTGCAAGGTGATTTTTGGTGTCCCCTTGCAGGAAGCACTGAAACTTTGAAGGGGAGGTTTTGGCAAGTTGCTGCTGGTTTCGCTCTGGTTACTGGGATAACACAATTATTTTAGGCAGGAATTGGTGTTTTCCTCACTGCTGTTTGTGGTGTTGGAAGATGTAATTTCAAATGCAGTTTGTCACACCCAGGTATGAAGATGTAATTTTAGAGTGCAGTTTGTCATGGTCAGGTATTTCTGGGCCAACTGTCACTCCTTATGCCATGTTCCCATAGTTTGGGGTTTTTTTCCTCCTTCTCCTTTGCCAAACAAAGTAAGATAAGATTTAGGTGAAAGGATGAAAAATTCCATGACCATCCTCTGCAGCAGAGAGGGCAGGGAAACCGAATCTTTTCATTGTGCCACCCATGCATTTCCTCCTTCTGCTCTGCCCCATCGTGGTGAGGAGACCAGGATTTTTGGCAATTTACCAGGGAGTTACCACATAACATTCTGTGTGGTGTCAGCAGGAGTTTTGGTGACAGAGCACAGAAGAATCAGTGTCATTTATTTGGTCCTACAATGGTGCTTTATCAGTGTGCACTCCCCTTTCTTGCACCATTAGCCCTGGTGATTTCTTAAGAACCAGGACTAAACATCTGGAGCTTTTTAGTTTTATTTTCTTCTCTCTGAGGTGATAATGCAGGTGGAACACTGGAGTTTGATTTTTGTTGGACTTGGTCTGGTGAGGGGGGAGCACAGTAGTGCTCTCTGGGAAGCTCATGGGGGCCCTCCTGCCAAAGCTTTGCTCTGTAATTCATAGAACCACAGAATGGTTTGGGTTGGAAGGGACCTTAAAGCTCATCCAATTCCAAACCCCTGCCATGGACAGGGACACCTTCCAGTACACCAGGTAGCTCAAAGCTCCACCCAGCTTTGCCTCAAACACTTCCTGGGATGTGCTGTGATTTATGAGAGCCTGGGTTATATTATTTGGAACTTCCATGGGATTATTAAAAAGAAATACAGCTGGAATAGTTGGAGGGGAAAAACACGTGGTGGAGCCAGAGTTTTGCATCTGCACCTGCACACTCTGGAGGTCAGTGTGGGTGGCATGGAGTTTGCTTTGCCTGGTCTGAGGTCTGTAATTGTGTCCTGTGGTGGAGGAGAAGCGTGGTGAGGAACAAGGACAGTGTTTGGGGGAAAACGTCAAAGCTGTGGTGCTGCAGAGGATGCCCTGAAGTGCTGTGTGTGTCACTGCCTCTGTTCCCATTGGTGGTGTGATTTTGGCTGTTCCACATGTTTTGTCCAATGGGGAGATGTGTGTAGCTCCCAGGGAATGGGTAAGGAGCTGCTGTCAGACCCCTTCAGCAGGGCTCAGCATGGTTGGAATCAACTTTGATGGACCCACCAACCCTTCCCTGAGGTCATCAGTGCTGCTGCCTGGTCAGGTTGCCAATTTTGGGGGTTTTCACCGGGTTTTTAGCCCATCCTGAAATGCCAGCCAGGAGCAGAGCATGCTCTGGGGCATCCTGGATGCTCATCCCTGCTCTGTGGTTTTCCCAGGGGAGGACAGTCCCTGGAATACCTTTCAGGGTCCCCCTGCTCCACAGCTAATGGGAGCTGTGTGTCCATGCATGACAGGGTTATTTTGGATAATTCAGCCTTGTTTTTCAAATCCATGGTCTTCCAGGGTGGATCAAGGTAGGCATCTTGATAGGCATCCATAAAGTCCCATCTGTTCTGGGCCTTTACTGTAAGATTCAAATAAAACCCAAGTTACCTGAATGCATCAGTTGTAGATTTTAATTATTAATGATTTGCTCCTCCAGGTTTATCTGGCAGTGATTTCATGTATGCTTTAAGCCAGTAAAAACCAGTGGTCCTCTTGAAAGTAACTGCCCTGCTTCTTCCTGGGCTAATTTCCATCCCTCTTGATGGATGTAGATTTTATATGGTTAAAAGAAACCTGCTTGGGTGTTGAATTTTGGGCTCTGCTTCACTCAGGTCCTCTCCCTAATCCCCACCAGCAGTTGGAGCAGTGTGGGGTTAGGATCTTTGCCACCACGGCGGCCAAATCGAATTGACCAAATCCCACCATTTTTTTGGGCCCAGGTGTAGCGTGCAGGGTTCCTTGGGTGTGAGTTTTGTGAGGAGGTGCTGTAGGAACCTCGTGGAGCTGATTTCCACAGGAGCTGTGCTGCGGTTGCTCCTGTGTACATTGACTTGTGCAATGTTGACAGACACTCAGCCACTGTTTCTGTGCGACAACACACACCAATTATTACAGAAATAGACCCCTGAAGCACTGAGCGGAGGGAGAACGTGGGGATTGCAGACACAATATTTACAAGGAGCCAAGTCTTTAATGAGACCAGGAATAATGCAGATGGATTCTCTGTTGCTAAATATAACAGATATGTAATGGATGCTGTCTATCGTCTTCTTTTTTTTTTTTTTTTTAGTGATCCATTCACATTGAAAAAAGAGGAGCTTGTGTGCTGAAGAGGCTGGCACAAAATTGTGGGATATTCCAAAATTAGCCTGGCTTTTGGTTATTACTGTAATAACTATAATTTGTGGTTCTGCAAGGTGTGAGTGACCCTGGCTGGGAGCATGGATGAGCCCCTTTGAAATGCTGATGGGCTTTGGGAAGAGCAGCAGGTGTACAAGGAGTGCAGGATCGGCCCCAAAAGAGGCAGAGGGAAGAGGTGGAAATCCAGTCGTTTCTGTGCAGCTGGCACAGTGTTGGAGCTGGTAACATCGTTGCTGGGGTAGAAAATAAGCAAAACCAGCAATGAATCCCACAGCTGGTTCCTGTGCAGGCAGTGGGTGTCACACCCCGGGGTGTGATGGGCTCTGCAGGAGTGTGGGGAAAGTCCTTTATTTGTGTTAGCTGGAGGGAAAACCCTGCAAATAAATTCCCCTTTAATAAATCTTTGAGGCCAAATAAAAGAGATGCTGGTGGTACCTGAAGAGTTGTCATAAAGTGTCAAGTTTTTTGTCATTTTTATGTTGAAAACCAGGTTTTCCATGAGAGGGAATGTTGGAAGGAATCAGTAAATTAAGCAAAGTAATTAGGCTAAATAGGAGATGTTACATTTAAAAGTTGAGAGCCTTAAGCTTTGCTGCGATTAGTTGTGGATGACATTAATTTCAATTCAATAGGTGGAAAAAACCCCTTTTCATTAGTTTTCCTGTTCTCATAGTTCTCAGAAGTTTCATGATCCTGCAGCACAAGCTTGTGTAGATTTTATATTTGCCACTTGTTTGAGCTCTTCCCTTTTTTCATAAAAAAATGGTACAGTGCAACATCAAGCCTGGAATTAGGGTGTCCCAAAGCTTAATACTGGAATACCTGTGCCAGCTTCAGCTTTGCCCTTTGCTGGGGTGAGATCTCGCTCTGGTCTAGCCACAGGCAGTGAGGTTGTGGCCACTGATTTTTGTTGTGGTTGTTTCTGAAAAAAGTTCAGTTGAATGATGTGTCAGGAGGGAGAATCTGGGCGAGTGTCTCTGCTTGTCTGTGCCACCTTCACCTGTTGCCGTTCCAGCTGGAGGTCTGGGTTTTTTAAGGTGCTGGATGCCAAATTGTGGTGCACCCATTCAGTCCATGTCTGCACAACCATGTGCCTCAGAGAGGAATCCATAGCAGAGAACAGAAATCAGAGCTTGAGGGAAGGGAAAGGGATGCAGAGAGAAGCTGTGGTTGGTAGTGATGAGAACAGCAAACAATTCTGTAGGATGTTAGAAGTAAAACTGGGTTAGTACATGAGGTTAATAGAAAAATCATAAATATTACACTTTTTGATGGGGAAAAGTGATGATATGTTTATTCCCTGTTAATATTGTGGTAGAAGTGAATGTTGAGCAGCCACTGCTGTAGTCAGACCTTTGTGCTTCAGCCCTGGTGTCTCTTGTTGAAGAGGTTTACAGAGTAAACTGAGCCAGTAATGTGAATTTTTTACTAAGTCTTGAACTCCTGAAGAGTTCCTGTGAGCTGTGGCAATGCTTACCTTGTGTTATTCTAGAAAAGCAGTAAATGGGCCAGGCTGAGCACCACAGAGCTGTCAGCTCCACGTGAGCCCTGGGCAAGCATCCTGAGGATTTATTTGATGATGGAGGCAGGGTGGCAATGCACTTGGTTCCCATTGGCATGGGTTTAGGGGCAGCACATCCTTGAGAACCAGCTTCTTTCTCTCTTTTCACTTAAAGAGCTCATGAATGAGGTTGATAAAAGTCACTGAGAGGGGTTTATTTCCTTAAAATTCAGCAAGAAATGCAGCTTGGTACAGCAGCGCTGTTTGGACTGGGGATATGCAGAACTGAGAGTGTCAGCTCTCAAAATCCGGTGGTAAAACCAGGAGTAATTTCCAGATGATCCTTTCCAGAAGCCTGCCTGAACACTCATTTCTGTCCTCACGCTGCTTAATGTTTGAGCAAGCCATGATAAGGCAGAGAGTCACCGCAGCTGGAGCTTGAAATGTCACCAAGATTGGGAGAGTGGTAAATAACAAACAGGAGTGACCGCTGGTGACAGCAATTTGTACTGCTTGGCTACAAGCAGGTAATATTTCTCAGATGGCCAACTGTAAATTCCTCTATCTCAGAGCAAACAACTCGGGCCGTAGCTCCAGGATGCTGTCTGGAGAAATCATGTCTTCGTGGGGCAGCGAGGAGTCACGAGCCAGCACCACTAATATGATATTATGGCCAAAGGTCTTGTGTGCTCCTTGTCTGCGCTGGCAGGTGGCTGCCAGGCTGGAGCAGGGATGTGGCAGCCACCCTGTCCCTGCTGCCCGTCGAGGAGGGGCTGGGGAGGGCTGTGGGAATGCCAAAGGAGCTGGGAAGGGATGCAGGGGAAGGGGCCAGGAGCTCCATCTGCCTGACTTATCCAGGAGAGTGTTGGAAGGTAAATTAATTAAGGGAATTAGTGTTGTCACAGGGGGAATAAATTGAATAATAAAGAGTTCTTGGGTGTAGCAGGCAGAGTTTTAACAAGACCTAAAAGCTGGAAGGTGAAGCCAGGGAAAGAATAGAGCTGAAGTCTGTGGTTTCAGCACTGGTGGTGGTGGAGGAGGCTGCTGAAGGTGCTGGTGATTTGTCCACCTTTGGAAATGCCAAATTCAGGGATGTTTGTTCATTGGAGTGAGTGAGGCTCAAGCAGGGATTGATTTAGGTAAGTTAGTGTGCAGTGTGTCAGGCTGGAAAATCACAGGGCTTTCTTCTGACCTCAGAATTCATGAAAGCCCATCATTTAAATGGGAGCATCCAGGGGTTTGCAGAGCCCAAGCACCAGCATGACAGATTTTCTTCCAGAGGGTGATTTGCAGAGAGGAGACCTGTGTCTGAAGGTGGAGATTGCAGGATGGGACCTTGTGTGCTTAGATAGGTTCTTTATTTCCCACCATTTCCTTAAAAACTGCCTTGTATCTGTCACAGAGGTGAGCTACCTCTGTGTCGACACCAGGTACTTGGCATGGGGTGAGAAGTTCACAGGGGCCACGCTGGTCCATTTTGTGGTTAATGCCTGGGTCAGGTGAGAGTTAATTTGGGTGCAGGAAGGAAATGAGAGAGGATTCCTTTTTCTGAAAGTCATGTGCTGTATCTAATTGTGCAGAACTTACTCAAACTCCCCTCCAGCTCTTGGTGACCATGGTACGTCAGAAATAACTCTATCCCTGTTGGGAAACCTGTGAGTAGAAGAGTGAAAACTGATCAAAACAGATCAAATTCAGATTTAAACATTAATTGTACAGTGCTGGGGTAGTGGTAGGTACAAAAGCAATGCGTTTGTGTGTGTGTTTATTTTTATTTTGAAGTGGGAATGTACAACTGGAGGTTTGCAGGTTTACTCTGCTTTTAGGTGGGTTTGGAGATGGGTCTGCCCATCTCATCCATCATTCATGGGTGAGGTCTGTGGGATTGCTGTGCTCTGGTCCATGTGGTGCTTGAGTGTGCAGGAGCTGTTATGGCAGGAACACTGTTTCATGTCCCTTCTGTATGTGTGTATATCTATATCCACCTGTATATCTAATCCTCTATCTTTGCACAGAGGTACATGTCTATCTCTATTTAAAAATATATATACACAGGTCTGTATCTGCTGGGTTTACACTGGGTTTTTAGGTCTAGAAGTCAACTATGTTAAAAACCAGTGGCAGAGAAAACAAGGAGTGTGGTAAAATGTCAAACTGACAATGTTGATTGGCTTATTTGTCTGCTTGAGGTGTCCCTGTGCTGCCTGACCTCTGGGAGGGGAACCGGAGCAAAGCAGGAATTTGTTGGCGCAATTAAAAGCAGGACAGTGAGATGGGCTCGCGTGGTAACGCAGCCTAATGGCTAATGCCATGAATTAAGGACGTTTAGATGTTTGGCTTTGTATGATTTAGCTTAAACAAGCAAACATCACATTAATCTCATTAGTCAAGCAAATGAAATAAACCTTTAAGGCACTTAAACTGTGCCAATGGTAGGTGTCTGTCAGAGCAGTGAGACCCGTTTCTGCACAGGGCATCTCCTCCTCCTGCGTGTGACTTACAGCATGGGCAGCTGCTCTGGGGCTGGTGGAAGGGTCCCACAGCTGCTCCTGAGCTGGAATGGACCCACAGGAATCATCAGTCCAGCTCCTGGCCCTGCACAGACACCCCAGCAATCCCACCCTGTGCCTGAGAGCGTTGCCCGAACACAGCCTTGGGGCCGTGCCCATTCCCTGGGGAGCCTGTTCAGAGCCCCAGCACCCTCTGGGGGAAGAACCTTCTCCTGATATCCAACCTCACCCTCCCTTGACACATCCTCCTGCAGTTTGGGAATTGCCTTGGCCTGGCTGGCAGACACAGGGGCACAAAGGGTGAGGGGCTTTGCTGTGCCAAGCAGCAGGCACTGCTCCCCGCACTGGCACGAGTCAGCCACATCGTTGTGTTACTTCTTTATCCCTTCATTGTAAAAGATGGGATTGCAAAGGTCCTTGTGGGGAATGTAATAAACACCCCTAAAGCTGTCACACAGAGCGATGTATTCCTATGTGCCACGTCCTTCTGTTGTCTCAAAGTGTAATGGATGTGACAAACCTCAGCCTGGAGAGGTTGGGGATTTTCTTTTAAAGTGTCCTGTGGACTGCACTTTCTTTAGAGGAGAATGTAAGAATTTTATTAACTTGGACATGCCAAGCTAGCCCAGGAATTTTCTGTTGCCTTTCAATTGCATTTCTTTGGGCTTTGGGTAGGCAGGGAAATGACTGAACTACATGTCATGTTTATAAGATCAAGAGTACCTTGCTATTTTCACACAGATCTCTTAATAGAGATTAAACACAAAATAAAGCAGAATGCATCAACAGTGATATTCCCATAAGCAATATTGTAACTTGTATGCAGTGTAATTATATTTTGTACACTTGCCAATTAAGCAGTTACGCTTTAGAGAAAAATTACTTTCAAGAGATGGAAGAAAAGTATTGCAGTAAATCAAATAAAATATACATGTGTTAGAGGGTTTTGTGCATGCAGCTGAAATGTTAAAATTGCCTGCTGTGTTCAGGTTGTGGTGTGCATAAAGATGCTCCGTGTCCTGTAGCTTTTTTGGGACTTGAAAATAGCAGACAGAAGGAAAAAAAAAGGCATAAAAAATACATTGCTTCCTGGGCTAGATGCATACCACGTAAAGCTGAGATGTTCAGTCAGTCCTGACCTCCATCCTCTCTCCTGTTGAGCTCCTGTCAGGCTCCCCTGCCCCACAGCAGGAGGAGGTGTGGTGCCAGCTGGGCAGGCACCCCTAGGTCAGGTCTGTGCACCCCAAAGTCCGGGGCAGCCACCCCACAGCTCGTGGCCACTGCAGAGTCACCCCTGCTTCACAGACTCGGGGAACCATGGAATGATTTGGGAAGGAAGGGACCTTGAAGCTCATCCAGTTCCAACCCCTGCCATGGCAGGGACACCTTCCACTGTCCCAGGCTGCTCCAAGCCCCGTCCAGCCTGGCCTTGGGCACTGCCAGGGATCCAGGGGCAGCCACAGCTTCTCTGGGCACCCTGTGCCAGGGCCTCATTACCCTCCCAGGGAACAATTCCTTCCCAATATCCCATCCATCCCTGCTGTGAGTTTCCCTGGTACACCTTGTCTTTCCCTGTTGGCTGGTGCAGAAGCAAAGGACACTTGGAACAGTGTTTTCCTGACAAATTGCTGTTTGCCTGTGATTGACCATCCTTTGGAATCTTGGATACCCTCAGCAGCTAAGATCTGCTCTGGGGAGTTATGCAGGTGTTGGCTTGTGTGAGTGATGCCGTGTTCATGTGCCACAAGGCAAGACCCAAACCCCTGAAATAACCTGCATGGAAGTGTAGAAACACGGGTAATTCCCTGGGAATGACAGGAAACTCTGTAAAGTCATAAGGAAGTTACCAAGGTACTGATATTTGCTGAACAGGCATAGAATTAGTCCAATAGCTGTTTAATTATTTTTCCTAATGTAAACTTTGTGCAAGGGGAGCGTTAGGGAGTTTCAGCTGCCAATAGAGATCATACAAGATTTTTTGATTTTACTGTGAGGGCTTTGTTTGAGGGTTTCAAAACATTTTGCAGAGCATCAGTAGGTTAAATGAGCTGGCCAAGACTATGGTCAGGTGGAAGGTGTCCCTGCCCATGGAAGGGGGTTGGAACAGGATGATCTTAAGGCCTCTCCCAACCCAAACCATTCTGTGGTTCTGTGCTGTGTGTCTAAAAGGGGCGAGGAGAGCCCTGGAGCTCTTGCTCCCCATAAGCTCTGGGAGACTCTGCTCATGATCTCTTGTGGATTTTTCCTCTAAATCACGGAATGGACGTTTTCATCTGGAAATCACGGCATTTCTTTAAAAATCCCTTTCCATCATAGAGAATTAGGAATATCTCACTTGAAATGTGTCAAACAAATATATCGAAGTAAAAAAACAACAGTCAGAAAACTGAGGATAAGGTCTGCTGGGAGAGAAGTGCTGCAGGAGACTTCTGTGTTGTGGCTGGTGGCCTGCTGACCGTCCCTCCCTCACTTTAAGCCATGGGATGTGTCAGGCTCTGGGATGTCGCTGCTGTGCCAGGCTGCTCCTGCCTCCCTGCACCAACACACGGCTGCAGCCTGGGCTTGGAAGTGTTTCTTCACGTTGTAATGTGTGCTGTGTAGGGGAATAATTTGTCAGCATTTTAATGGTGGTCCTCATTGAAGGATACATCAGTGTTTGCAGTATAATCCCCTTTTATTTGAAGGGTTTAACCAGCCAGAGTGTTGTCACTGATTATACTGCAAACACCGATGTGCATCTTTCCCCAAACCAGCTAATTTACCAAAAAAAACCACTTTCCAAGTGTCTCTGCCGTCCCTTCCTGAACTCTGTAACACACAAGCAGTCCTGTAGGTCAGATGAAGGAATCCAGGTGTTTGTTTTTGAGGTGTGGCTGCGTTGGTGAGGCACAGGGCTGGCGAGGGAGGTGCTGCTGGAGCTGTGTGAGCAGGGCTCTGTTCGACACCCCTGGCTCCCACACCTGCAGCCTTTGGAATAAGCTGTGTGTCCTCTGAAGTGCCCATGTCCTAGCAGGGAACGACTGAGCCTGCCTGGCATGGCTTGTCGTTTCTCTGTCTCAGACCTGCACATTTGCAAAGGCTAACAGAAGGTATTAGCGTGGGAAAACTTGTCATGGGGGTTTTGTTTGAAGATGACAAAATAAAGCAGTGAAATAAAAGAAAATTATGCAGAGTAGGGTTACCAGCTGCCCTCCAGCTCTGTTCTCCTGGACCTTGGCTTGCAGCATCACATTCCCATGTGGGTTGTGCCAGCTCCTGCCTTCCCCAGCTGCGCTCTGGGGAGGATGAGGATGAGCTTGGGCAGGCTGCCACTCACCTGCTGGGATTCCATTCCCACTCCCACTGCATTTCCATGCCTGTGGTGGGTCTCTTACCTCTTCCCCTCTGACACTGTCCCTTCTCTGTGTTGCATATGCACTGATGACTTCGGGGCTGTTGTTGCTCCCCTCCAGCCCTGTGCCTTTGCATCCTCAGGAGGCTGGCAGCCGAGGCAAGTTTATTTCTGTGGGTTTATTTTTAGCCTGGTGCTCCTGGCCCCGCTGTTGGCGCTGGCCATCACTCCGTGATCCGATGGTGTGGAGCGGTGGTGACGCAGTGGGTCCAGGCTGTGGGAGGGATCATTCCTCTGGGGCATTTACCTCCCTCATCCCTGACCTGCCATACTGGTGGGAATGACCACCAAGCTCTGTCCCTGCCCACAGCAAGCAGGAGGGGTGCGGAAGGGCTGGGCTTTGGAAATGCTGAGGGCTAATTGCAGGACAAACAGCAAATTTCATGGAGGGTTAAATAAATGTTCACCCCACCTTGTCCCGTGTGTGTGCGTTTTGTGAAGGTTTCTTGCCTTTCTACTGACTTTGTCACAGATTAATTCCTGGATTTATTTGTAGCTGCGTTGCTTCCAGCAAGTTTAGGGGAATTGTCCTGGTTCTAAAATCATCTATTTTTTTATATCATGCACTTCATTGCCTTGAAAACTGTACTATGAGTCATACTAATAAAAAGTGAGTCTAAATTGGATTTGGCATCACTTTTTTTCACCAACCTAGCACAAAAAGTCAAACCTTCCACTGAAGATGTAGGACTTTGGTCGAGTTGAAGAGTTTCCTTGTTGTACCTTGGGTTTATCAATGGCTCATAACCTTTCCTCCTCTCCCTCCCACCATCCCAAGCCTCTCTACTAATTTTAATTTGAGAAGAAATAAGCCAAGGTATGCTCTGAGTATAAGGAGATGATTATCACAACAGAATAATGACATTTGGGTACTTGATTTGATTTGTTAGCTGGAAGATTAGTCAGAAAGCAGAGAAGAAAATGAATGCATTGTTGACTGCAGGAAGTTATTTATGAGTTTTTACTTATGTTTAAAGGAATTCCCCCTGTGACTTAAGTAGCAGTGCAATTTACAGCCTCTCACATTGGCTAGCAGAATAAATAAATAGAATAAAGACAGGAAGAATAAAATGAAATGGTACCAGGTTTTGTGGGTGTAAAGTTTCTGTTGTGGAATGCAGGAAGCGATGGCTTTCAAAACCCAACCAGGCAGATCAACAAAAATAATGCCCGTGTTGCATCGGAAGAACAAGATCCCAGCATGTTTTGCATTAATTATGTTGTGGCAGGAGGAATGCTTACGTACTCACACACTCTGTATGGAGTTTGTGTTATGGTTCTGTAATTTTTCCATGACTATCTTCAGGTATTATTCCTTCCATGGCCGCTTCCCCCATTCCTGCTTCTAGAAATCGAGCAAATAGCGTGATCCAGGAGGGAGGAATGGTGTCTGTGCTGGACACTTAACACTGAGAGCTGCTGGTGCTGTTCAGTGTGGTGGGGATGGAGGAGGATGGGGGTCTGGCTGGCTTAGGAAATGCTCAGGGAGCAAAGGGACTGCTTGGAAGTAGGGATAGGTTTGGACAGGACCGACTCCTGCGGAGGGGACTTTGCAGTTGTCATTGGAAAGCTCATGTTGGGAACTGCTCAGAAGGCAATCTGCCAGGAGTCAGTGTCTTCTGCTGTCACAGAGGACGTGAGGTTGAACTGGCCCATCCGTGGGCCGGTCTCCCGAGATGTGTCCGTGTGCCCGGGCTGCTCACGTGACAAAGCAGAGCCTTCCCGAGCAGGCTTTTAGCACCAAATGTGCGTTATCACTTGACTGTTAGATCTTGTCACTCCATACTTGGTGGTTTTAAGCCATGTCCTGGGTCAGCAGGGTGCAGTAAAGTGGAAGTAAAGGCAAACCTCCTGCTCTGGCTCAGAAAAACGCCGGTGATGAGTGCGCTGATTCTGTCAGAGGGAATCAGGGATGTTCCTGCGCCTTGGAGCGGTGATGGGGGCCAGGCTCCGCTCTCTGCCACGCTGCTGTAGTGGTGCTGCTTTACGCCAGCTGGTGATGTGCTCCAAAATTGTGTTTCGGAGTAGCTCGGGTGTGGATCAGACTCGCTGCGCTTTTGGGAAGCTCACCAGGCAGATTTTCTCCCTTTTCCAGGTGGCATTTCTGCATTGGCAGTGCTTGGGAAAAAAATGCCGGGCAGAAAGCAGCCGCTGATAGCTCCCAAGGCTGCACTTCATGAGAATAAAATCTTCGGGGATTGAAGGTGTTCTCCTCAGGGCAATGGCCTGCCTGCAAAGGCTGCATGTACAGTGCTTGGTGGTTGTTCCACTCATTCCTTGGAAAGGCAGGAAGGGAAGGGAGTCCTGCCTGAAGTCCAGACCATTTGTTTTTGTGCACAAAACCTGTAAGACCTTACAGAGGTTTGGAAAGTACCGTGGACTGCCTGAAGTTGATTTAAACATTAAGAAAACTTAACTCTTGTGCTCCCAGCAGTCCAAAGGGATTGGTGGGACTGGGCTCCACAAACCAGGGTGATGGACACAACCAAAGCTGAGCTGGTCCCATTTACATCTCAGGTGCTTGGTTGTTCTTGTGTTTGTGTGTTAGCATGTATAAATGCAACTGGGTATGCTGAGAAGCAGAGACAGAACACAAATTCCTTGCTGTCCCTACTCTGCAGATGAGTCTTGGTCAAGGATCACTTTCCAAGTGCAAGGAAAGGGAATAACACTGCCTCAGCTAGCCAAAAGATTCCTTGTGGGAGCAAGAAAAATGGTTTGGATGGGATAGAGAAGGTGCTGTGCTGTCAGGTGCTGAGTGCCCTCACCTGGGAAGATGATGCCGTGTGGTTCAAGGGGCTCTATGAAGAAATGAGCTACCCCACGTGGTGCTGAGTTCATCCAGGTGTGGTGGGTGTCAGGCAGGCTCTCTGGTGGCCCAGCCTCTCCTGAGTCCTGCAGGAGATGTGATTTAGGAGAGCGATGGGAGGAGCTCTGAGGGGAACAGTGACTTACTGTGCAGGGTTGTGAAACCCGTGAGAAGGGATGTGCTTTCTACGGTGTTCAGCTTTCTCTGGCTGTATTTAAAGAATGTTTATGACACTGATGATCAGTGTTGTGTCAGCAGAAGGTATTGACAGACCCATGAACCAGAGAGCAGCTGTTCACCGAGGGATTGTGTACTGATGTTTATGTCACAAGGTCCAAAGTGCATCTTTGGGAATCCCCGGAAATCTTGGTCACCCTTTTCAGTGGTTGAGTTGCAGTGGTGGAGGGAGGGAAGGAGGCTGAAGCCAAATGACTTTGTTAACCCTCACAAGCTGAACCCACCAGTGTGTTTTTTTCCATGGTGAGTGAGCGGGTGGTGGAGGATTTTTAAACACTGAGTGTAAGCTTGAAGAAAGGCAGATTTGGTGGTGATCGTGATTTATGTCACAATGGCCGTGCTGTAATTGGCTGTGTTGTGCACCAGAAAGTTGAGAGAGCATTAGGATAAAGTCTTTCAATAACGTGCAACAAATTCTCATCATTAAGGAGTAACTATTGTATATGTTGTGTTGAGTAATTATAGAGTACAAGGAAGATTTGATACAGGAATTGTAGCTTAATCTCCTGCTCTTCATTACGTTTTCCCTTTGGTGGTAGTGAGAAATGGGAGGTATATTTTATTTTCCAATTTGAGTGTGCTTGCTCAGGATGGCCTTGCTTTTAATGTTGCTTCACGGGGAAGAATTTACAGTGGGGATTTCCATTAATGCTAATGAGAGTTATGCCTGTGCACTTCACTGACCTGGTGACAGAGGAGAAGAAATAATCATTAAATTCTTTGTCTTTTAAAAAAATAAAATGACCCTAAAATGTCCAATATGTCAGTGGGGAGCAACTGGGAACGGGAGCTGCCATCGTTGCTGCACTCCATCATTCACTGGTAGAAAAGGTAGAGGAAAAAACAATCCAGAAATGCATTCTAAGCAGGGAAAATAATGAATAATCTAAGGCTAGATATTGTGATTATAAAACAAAACATACAGGTTGCTCCTGTAAAGTTGTTGGAAATGAGTTGCAGTGGGTTTTCTTTACGTGTATGATTAACACACTCTCCCATTTAAAGCCATTAGGGGTAGTGCTGCACTTGATTTAAAGTAAGTGCAGTTAATATTTTTGGTTATAAATTTCAGGCATGCCGGTAAGAAATCATCAAAAAGTACAGTTGTTCATGTGAAGGAACCACAAATCCATATTATTGCCCCTAGAGAAGAAGAGGTTCTTCTCCTGCAGCTGGATTTTGCCGGTTGGGAAGGGCTGGTTGTGTGCTGGGGAATTAGAGCGAGCACAGAGTTAATGGGAGCTGTTGTGACACATCTTTTGTAGGGGAGTCTATCGAAAGGGAGTGAGGAAAGGGCTATACCTAATCAGTATAAATGTCAGTGGCATATTTTAATAAATTCTTGATTTTGCTTGGACTGTTTGCAATTGCATATTTAAAAGGAATCTGCCATCCCCTTTCGAAGGTATGTGACATTTAAAAGATCTGTAAAGAAGATTGGTTTGACAGCTTCAAATTACATTTGAAAGAGTTTTTTTCCTTTCAAAACAGAAAATGAATACTTCCTATTCTAAATGTCACTGCAGAGACATAAACATGTTTAATCAAATTATATATTTAATTTATGTAAAACGTAATTTTTTATTCATGCAAGAGACTCACTTGTTACATTTATACCATCTCCGAAGCTTCGGAAAGTTGGTGAACTGATGAATCTCTTGAATAAATCACTGCTCAGCAGTTTTTCAGATCCTTCCAAAATAGCCTTTGGCTTGTTGTTGGCTCTCCCACTTGCAGCTGTCTGTGTTCCACCTGGGGCTGCCATTCTGCTTTCATTAGCAGAGCTGAGGGGTTGGCTGGGTCTTTCCAGGGTGAAGGGAGCGAATCCCACGGAGGAGCTGGGGTGGTTGGAGTGGTGGTGGTGGTGGTGGTGGACCAAAGTGATGAAGCTGCTGGGCCGAACAGTGAAACCTCTCCCAGAGGGAAGGAGAAGCTGTGGGATGCGCTCCAGCTTTCACGGCACTTGCATCAAGGGCAGATGTGTGGAGCAGCCCAGCAGGTCTCCAGGAGATGAGGAGCTTTGGCTGCTGGCAGTGGTGCTGCCCGTGCTGTGCTGCTGTGCAGGAGCTCTCTGGAGCTGCTACCTGCTCATCCCTGCCTGGGCCAGAGCGGGCTGCTTTTCAAGGAAGGAGATGGAGCAGTAATCCTGGGCAGGTCCCCATAGCCAAAGCCTGCTGTCACCAGCTGTGTGTCACTGGCTGGTGTCACCCAGCTCAAGATGGATGGGCATCCAGTGGCTTGGGCTTTCCTGCCGAGAGAGGAAGCAGTTGAAGAGGAATCAATGTCAAGAAACAAAACCAGGGAATTCAGCGATTTTGCTTTGTTCTTATTTTGATGTCTGCAAGCTGCATGGGTTTGCTGGGCAAATGCAGATGCTGAACTCATGGCCTGGCCCAGAAGAGGCTGGAACTGTGAGGTCGTACCTGCCCTGGTGTGAATAGAACAGGGCTTGGCAAACCTTTGAGGATGCCCTGTTGTCTTTCTCGTGTGTCTCAGAGTGACCAGGCAGCCCGTGGGTGAGCTGGAGGCTGTTGTACAGGTTCTAAAAGCCAAGAGAGAGCTCAGAGTGTAGTCAAGTTAGTGGAAACTGCCTCTGGAGGAGGTCAGAGCAGGTCCTGCAGGCTCCTCTGCAGAGTCCTGAGCTGGCAGTGGAGCAGGTTGGACACTGGCCTTGGAGCACTGTCTGGGTTTATACAGCTCCAGTGGTATTGTCCTTTTACGTGTTTTGGCCTCATCAAGAACTGCAGATAGTAATTCTGGTTTAACTGTTCACTGATCAGGAAAAAGTCATGGCACTGGGAGTTAATTGCAGCTCTCAGGGTGTGCAGCACTGCCAGGTCCTGCTTGGGGGTAGAGCCAGACTAACAGAAAAGCTTGGGATCATCAGAAGGCAGAGTCTGATGGTTTGTTTGGTAGATCCCTGTGTACTCTGAAAGGTGCCTCTGTGCACAGCGAGGACAGAGCAAGCACACTCAGCATGGATGCTGGAGAGAAAAGCTCAGAAGCCTCATGGTCCTCAGGTAAATCCATCCTCCAGCAGGAAAACTCGCCAGGCATCCTTCATCTAAGGTAGCTCATGTTCTCACTATCTAAAACTTCTCTGTCCTCCTCATGTTCCCAGCAGGTGTATTTGTATATAATTATTGATGTAGGACATGGCCAAGTCAGGAGAACTTAAATGAGTCCTGAAGACTGTTCCATGTAGACGTTGTGGCTGTCACAGCTCTGCCCATCCGGCCTCCCTTGAAAAAGGAGACTTTTCTTGGATAAACACAAATATGTGAAAGAGTTTGGATCTTCCAGCTCTTTTTTTTTTTTTTTTTTTTTTTAATAGCAAGAGGGGTTGAGTGAATGAAGTGATATTGACAAAGCTATAATTTCACTAATTAGCCAGCTGTCATCTGTATGGAAAATGACAGGGAATATTTCTTTCCTGGTCTGTAGTTTACTTAGAAGGGAAAATGTATCTCTCTGAAGATACACAGAAACCTTCAGTGTGCTAAAAGCATCGACTATGTCAGACAGAGGGAGGCATTTGACACCTCATCCCTCACAGTGTCCAAGGCCAGGTTGGATGGGGCAGAGAGCAGCTTGGTGCAGTTGAAGATGTCCCTGCTCACCGCAGGGTGGGTGGGCTAAATAGGATTTAAAGGTCCCTTCCAACCCAAACTCTTCTATGATTCTATGTGCATTTTTTGAGACTCCAGAAGGAGCTCCTGAGTGCACCCCCAGCAATGGCCTGATACCAGAACATTACAGGAGATAACAGAGGGGTCTTGCTTTGCGCCTGCTGATGTAAAATTTCCTGATCCTGCCTTTCTCCTTCCCTGGGGTTTTGAAAGCACCTTACTTCAGGGTAAGGGACACCAGGCTCCCATGTGGTGAGATCAAAGTGTGGTCTGAAGGGTTTGTCCTCTGTCTCCATCCTTACATCTGTCTGGAACTGAAACTGAGGCTGGGCAGATGGATTCAGAGTGTATTTTATATTTATATTTTGTTTCATTAAAAAGATAAAAACAAAAGCCTTGAAGCTAGCAATATTTATAGTTCAAACACAGTAGATTGGTATGGAGATTTTGGACAACAAAGAGTAGCAAACAGTAGAGATTTTCAGTGTATTCCTCCTTTATGTTGTAGGGGAAGTGCACAGTCTATAGTTTTTTTATTACCCATTTCACCATGAAATATGTTGCAACATTAAGTTGTATATTTCCATTGAAATATATGGCAGGAATAAAATTCCAGATAAAAGGTAACTATTTGACATTCTGTATAGTTGTTGTCATGCTGTTAAAATAACACATTGACTACTAACTTGATATGAGACAAAGATGAAGAGGAAGCTGTGTCAGCAGGAATTTCTGAGGAACTCTGTAGTACCGACAGCGCTGCCTTCGCTGCCGTCCCCTTCCCTCTCAACTGCAGAAGCAGAGGTTGCCCTCAAATATTGGCATCCTGAGAACTTCGGGAAAATAATCCACCCTGCCTCTTTCAAAAGAAAATATACTTGCAGTACATTTCAGCAAAGCGAGATGTTTAAAATTTGTTTTCACCCTGCATGGGCTCCGCTGTAGAGAGTTTAAATCTAAAATTAGAAGAAAGTGGAGGCAAAGTGCAGTTAGCTGAGCTAATGAGATTTCAGGAGATTGCAGTGCCTCGCTGGCCAAAGCCCTAATGTTGTAGAGTGTAGGATTATCCCAACCGAGTCAGCCAAATTAAAATAATTTTAAATTTAATTTTTAATTTAATTTTGATGTTGCATTATATATTTTATCCATCAGACCTAATTGCTGCCTATAAGGCTTTTGCTGACCCACTCCCTGGTCTTTGTCCCTTTCCAAGACGTGTCCTGCAGTTGCTGTACTCAGTGCAAAGCACCCATGGCAGAGGTTACACAGAGAAGCTGTCCCGTCCCTGGAAGTGCCCAAGGCCAGGTTGGACAGGGCTTGGAGCAGCCTGGGATAGTGGAAGGTGTCCCTGCCCATGGCAGGGGTGATGATTTCATATCATCCTGTGATTCTATGAAGGGTCAGCAAGGATGGGACCTGTAGTGAGGCGGGTCAGGAAGCCCCTGCTAAATCCTTGCTGGCCATGAGAGCTGTGAGCTTGTGATCACCAACATTATTTCCAAGGTGATTCTATATTAAAAGATTATCAGAGAATGAGTACTCAGAGAGTAACTGGTAGGTAATGGTGCACAGTAGAAGTGCTGTCTCTCCCACTGCTGTCTGATCCTTTGGCCATCCCATCCTGGTGGTGGCACAACACGACCCTGAGCTGTGCCAGCATCATTGTTTTGGCAACTTGGAATGCTCTCTCCTTCCCATAGTCTGTGCATTCTGTTTCCTTCTATGAGCACATCCCTGGAGTGTCATCCCCTCCCACTGCCCATTTCTGGGATGGTAGGAGGAGGTGGATCAAGCCCAGCATCGTGGGCTTCCTGCCTGAGCATCAAGGCACTGCCCAGCATTTTGATACCTGGGTTTTACTGGTTTCTAAGTGCTTTGAAATTGCTGGGTTGCATTGGAATTTCTGTTTGCATATCAAGGTGGGGTCCCAAAGCAGTGAGCAGTGACCCAGCTCTGCTCCTGGAAAAGTCACTGGGAGGGTTAAACCCACCCTGCTCCAAAGAGTTCTGCCTGGAGAGCCCCACTGAGGGCTGTAAACACAAGCTGGTATTAAAAGCTCCTGCAGATAACACTTGTGGCAATCTAGCAGCAAAATGGAATAGCTTGGTAGTAAATTAGATTTTTAGTCAAATAGAAAAAACTGCTCATTTTCCATTGTAATGACAAACTTGGGTTTTTTTCACAATGTGTTATTTCTTCACTTTTCATACACACGTTTCCCATGCTATTTATAGATTTACATGTGTGCAACTTGAAACCAGTCGGTTTGAAATGTTCTAATCTCAGATTTTCCATAAACATTCCTGTCTGTACCGAGACCCCCGTGCACCGAGTTTATGAAAACAATCCCCTCTAGGCAGAGATTTTTCTAATTCCCTGAATATGAGGGGGGAAATTTATAATGAAGTGTTGGTAGGACCTTTGGTATAATGTTGTGAGTATGTCTGTCTATAGACATGGGAAGGATCTGCTCTCAGGCCTTTTGCTGCATAAAGGATAATTTCATATTCATATTATTGTTTTTGTAACTAAATTTCACGGGAAACGTGCTTTTAAATATGTGAAGAGTTCTGCTGTGGCAACTTATACTTAAAATGCCTCATTCAATGTGAAGAATTACTGCAAAATAATTGATTCTGCTCAAATGTCTTCTCTTAAGCAGGTTTAATGTTTGTTATAAGAGGCCTTGTGGAGTGTTATTTCAGATGCACACACAATATTATTAAGTTATTTGGCTTTTCCCCCATATGTTAATACTTAAAGGCTGGCCTGACAGACATTAATGTTATTAAAGGGCTTTGCAGAGGCGGCCATTGCATCATTGCTGGTGCTGCTGTAATTATGACACGTGTGGGATGTGCAGGTTGGGAGCACCAGGAGCTCTCATAGAATCACAGAATGCTTTAGGTTTGAAGGGACCTTAAAGATCATTTCCTTACAACCCCCTGCCATGGGCAGGGACACCTTCCACTGGATCAGGCTGCTCAGAGCCCTGTCCAGCCTGACCTTGAGTGTTTCCAGGAAGAAGCAGCCACAGCATCTGGTCTTGCAGCCTGGCAGATCACGAAAAATCAGCTCATGTCCTCGGGTGCTGCCATTGCAGAAGCACTGTTTTCCAGGCTGCTGGTCAGGTAAATAATGAAAAAATCCAGGCTGCGTCCTGGGTTGTCCTTCTGAATCAGCTGTGGATTTATTCCAAAGTCCTTGGTGGCTTCCAGGTATTTTGTTGTGTGGAGTTTCCTCTTTCTCCTGGTATTTTTTCTTTCTGACAGTATGTTAACAAGTTTTACTGTCCCTCTGAAATGTTTAATGTAACAGGGGCAGTGAGCAGTGTGTCTGGGCCGCAGACCCTCTCTGGAGGCTGCTGGCATTCCCATCATCTGTGATGTGTGCCTGCAGTGTCTGAAATACTGAGTGCCCTTAGCAGTTCCAGGCCCATGGATAGGGGTCATACGTGAAAGTAAGGAAAGCCTGAGCATCCTGGCAAACCACTGGGCAATGAATCCATGGGAGAGCTGGGCTGCAGCCTGCACGGTGCGGGTCCCACCATGGGTTTGGCCATGGGTAAAATGGTGGTGCTTTAATTCCTTCTCTTAGTGGGAGCTCCTGTGGCACTGGTGTATCAGACTGGAAGTGCCTTGGGAGTCCCAATGGACAGGAATCCGAAGTTCACCTAAATTCAATCTTGATGCTGTTCCCACCTTTCCAGAGTCAACTTCAGAAGACTTTGGCTGCATCTGGCTGGAACAGGACCATGGCTTGGTCAGCTCAGCACCTCTTCAGTCTGCTTTCAACAGCACTTAGAAAATGTTAATTGAAAACATCATCTGTGCATCTTACCCCAGGCTCCACTTCTGCACTCCCTGAGTGCTCCAAATTACTGCTCTTATCTCCAGGGGCTTCTGCTTGTACAGGGATGCTGGAGGAGGGTGTGCTTAGAGAACCTTTCCAGTAAAATGGCTCCATAATCATGTGCAGAGGTCAGACTGGGATCTCTGGATCCGCAGCTGTGAGTTGGTGCTGCCAGTGCCGAAAGCAGATTCTTTTTGTTGCTTCCAGGGATATTTTTTAGCTGTCATTTATCCCTGTCATCAGGGACTTTTCACAAGGACATGTTGTGATAGGACAAGGGAGAATGGCTTCAAGCTGGATGAGGGTAGACTTAGATTGGAAATTAGAAATTCTTCCCTGTGAGGGTGGTGAGACCCTGGCACAGGTTGCCCAGAGAAGCTGTGGCTGCCCCATCCTGGGAGGATTGTGAGCACCAGGACTGTTTAAGGCCAGGTTGGACAGGGCTTGGAGCAACCTGGTGTAGTGGAAGGTGTCCCTGCCCATGGCAGGGGGCTGTAAGTGAATGATCTTTAAGGTCCCTTCCAACCCAAACCAATCTGTGATTTTGAGATTCTGTGATTTTTAAGGTGACCTAAAGGAACAGGAGTGTAATATTGGTTCTAAAGCATATCTCCCTTGGCAAAGAGAACCTCAGAATTACTTACCTGCCTTTACCTGTCCAGAAAACATCTCCTTTGTCTAAGCCGAATTTGAAGACTGCTTTTTAAAGGTATTTCTGTCACGACAAATGATTTTTTTTGGCACTGTTGTTCTCTTCCGCACTGATGCTGCCTCCTCGGTTTCCTTCTCCAGCACCCCTGATAGCTGCCAGGCTCCAGGTGCAGCCCAAAACCTGCTTTTTGGATGCTAAAATCCTTGCATCAGGTGTTTGAAGTATCCATGGCAAAGGGCCCCCTGGAAGGAAAGGCTTGCAGCAGGAGCTGGGAGAGCTCTGTAGCCGTGGCACTGCAGTCTGCAGAGGGCTGTAGTGTGGTGTGAAATCCTGTACCCCCACGCTACCTCTGGGGGAAAACAGGGGATGTGGAGAGCTGACATTGGTGTGTGCTGAGTCCCTTCTGTGCACAGTGAACTGTGGCTGGTGCTGGGAAGGCAAACGGGGTAGGAAAATAATAATAATGATGGAAATTACGAATTGGAAAAGGTAGAAGAGCACAGGGTGGCGTTGAGGGGGAAGAGCAGGAGTTGGGCCGATCACACCAGACCCCTCTGTCGAAGGAGGCCCCATCTACAATACCCAGCTGGGGGGGATTGTCCATCCCAGCCTGGGATGCTGCCCCCAAGCCTGCCCAGCTGGGTTTCCCCAAAGCACCGAGCTCATGGGTATCTCCACCTCTCCCACCAGATCAGGAGAGTGGAGCATGGAGATGGATGTGCCAGCCGGGAATGGCACCATGCTTCTCCCCTCCTCTGCCCCCTCCTCACGCCTGGGAGTGCTGCTGGATGCATCACCTCGTTCCGTACTGCGTTTGCAGAGAGAGTGCAGTTTTATTGAGCATTAGGATTGAATTCTTAACTGACTAATCAATTTTAGTAGTAAGTTAAAATGCCTGGTATTAATGGACAACTGCAACCATTAATCAGGGTTACAGTAGATTAACAGTTGTCAGCATTTATGCTGATGCTGGACGGATTGCACTCGCCAATTCCATATTTTTCCGAACGTGGAACACTCCGGCTTTGCTCCTATTGATTATTTTCTCCCTTCCCGAGCTCTCCTTTGGAATCACAGGCCTAACCCACATTGGTATGTGCCTGTTTTGCACACTTGGTTTCGTGTCAAAAGAGATGGAAAAGGTTCATTTGTTCAACTATTTGACTGTTTAATTTGATCGAGGATGTGGCTACACCAAGACAGAGGGGGTTTAATGAAACTATTTAACCATCTCTGGCAGCTCCAGGAATCGTGAGGCATTAGTAAAATATGATTAAAGGAGTTTGGGGGGGATGTAAATAAGAAACACGCTTAGGATTCCCTTACAAAATTCATCTTGTTTTCTGTATTTTATCACAGAAAGCAGTTTTTTTAAGTCAGTGAAGCAATTTTTTTTTTGTTCAAAACCGACCAAAATAGAAACAGGTCTTAAACCTTCCTTGGTTTTGTGAGCATTCCTCCTTCATCCATTTTATTGGGATATTTTTCAGTTTGAAGCTTGGATTTCCTAAAATCTTTTTAGTCCACAGTCTTCAATTAGCTGATTACTATAGATTATATTCATACTCTGGATACCTCATCAAGCTGTCTAATAGCTGGATCATATTGATTGTCCTTCAATTAATCACGGCCCCTATTTTCATTTATCAAACCCAAAATACATGTAATTAACTCTGAAGTGATATAGCTCACCGTTAAGTGATTTTGCTACTGCTGTGGAGATAACTCAGTAGATTATACTAATAGGAAATGCAAGTTGAAATTAAATTAATGGTATCGTGTCCATCACAGAAGAATAATTAAAAAACTAAAAGTGAACGGCTGTCGTGAGGAATCCTTTCTAAGAGCAGATGCAGATGTTTGTTTTTCTTATTTACACCTTGGGGTCCAGCCATCCTTGAGCTTTGCCATCAATTTTCCCAGAGGAGATGCCAGAAATGTCCCTGATTTCCCAACAGGAAGGGAGAGCAGACTGAGAAGGTGCAGAGTGGATAACTGCAGATTATTTTTTTCCTATCAGTGAGCCAGTTCATGGGGGGAAAAAAAAAAAAGCTACCAGATGACATTGTTTTGCTTTCAAAGCAACTTTATTCATTTGAATGTAATCTCTTCTTCCCCCAATGCTCATATTGAAATTGGCTCAATGTGCTTAATTCCATGACAGACTGAATTGTAATAAATAATATACACTATCCCCAACCCAGCTTGCTGCAATTGGCATGGTATTTATAACAGCCAGGCTCCCAATTGCTCATCATGGCTGAGACTTGAAGCTGCAATTTTATTCATAAACACAACTGTGTGTAAACTCAGGCAGAGCTGAGTATTCCTGTGTATCATCGCTCCTGCTTCCAACCAGAATGGACATGCTCTGGAAGTGAAGGCTTTTTGGGAATGCGTTGGCACTGATCATTGAGAACTCAGTTATTTCAAAATTATTTTTTTCCCTTATGGACGGAAATACATTTGTTTCTGAAGCAGAGAGGTTACCCAGCTTATTTTAGGACTGATTCTTCGATATCCCTCAGAATACTGGAGTATTCTGAACACTGAATAATGTTTGAATTATCTCAGCTGGGTTTTGGGGGAGTTTCATAGTCAGAATTAAGAGAAGTGTATTTTTAAAAAGTGTTGCATCATTCAAATAATGTCTGTGATGATACAAATTAAAAATTACTATTTTCTTTGAGTTGATTTGGTTACTCCTCAGAGAACAGGAGTTTGAGGTTTGTCACTGGTGCTGTTTCACTACCACTTCAGCTTTCCTGCCTTAGGCACTTTGTTATCAGACATTAATATCTGCAACAGCAACCAATTATCTTGTAATTTTAACAAAGGCATCAGAAAAGAGAAAGTGCTTGTTGGTTCGATGGTCGTAAATACATAGATCACAAGCGAAGAGCCTTTACTTTTATTATGCAAAATAATGACTATGTAGCTGTTAATGGAATTTACTTTATACTATGACAATTTATACTTGTGCATGTCTGGGGAAGAGCTTTCCCACCAGGCTGTTTTGACAGCTCTCTGTAATAATATAGGAGAGTGATGTGTCTAACGAAGTCTCCGAGAAAAATATCTGGTTTGCATTTCAGAACGTGTCATTCAATATGTTCTGCAGTGGGAGATAGCATGGGAGAGCTGCCTTCCCTCCCAGGCTGCCACTGCATCCTCCAGCACATGTGGGAGCCTCTGCTGGGCAGGGCAGGGCAGGTCCTGCTCCAGCCTTTGAGGAAAAGTTGTTTTTATCCAAATCTGTGGGTGCTACTGTGTTTTGTTGGTCTGGAATCACAGCATTTATTGTGGCATGGTGGGGTTCTTGGGCTTGTCCTGTGCTGGGCCAGGAGCCGGACTGGATGATCCATGTGGATCTCTTCCAGCTCGGGTTATTTTATGATTCTGTGATGTTGGACTGCACAGTTGTGATGCCCTTTTTTTGGTAATAAAACCTTTTGAGAGCGTGACCGTCTCAGGTGCCATCTACAAGCTTGGTGCTGACCCTGTGGACAATGAAGGCTGCAGGCTGTGGTTTCTTGGGATGGAAGGGAAGGACCTGTTTGAGCCCATGCATGGGAAAGTGCTGGTGATAGAGTCTGCTCTGATTACATGTGTGTGAAAGGATGACTGTTGGAAAAATTTGTAAATAATGTGTGTGTATCAAAACAACACCATCAGAATTGTAAATGAAGTGTAGTCCGTGGAGTTTCCTGTATTCAGGGGCAGGGAATGTGGCTGAATTTAGGTGTTAAGTTGGGCTTTGTTGTTGTTTGTCTCTTCCTTTTCCTCAGCAAGCTTTTCTTCTCTGTTAATCCTCAGAAGCAGCCCAAGAAATGACATTTATGCATATTTCATAATGTGATTTCTGTAGGCACACAGAGCAAACAAATCAATTTCTCAGCAGCACGCTGTTTAAAAGAAACAGCAACAACCTGTGGGATAAGTTGCAGAAGCTGTTAAAATTAATTATAAATGGCAGAAGATATAACATTTGGGGGGAAAAGTGCTAATGTGTGAAGAATAATAAACATTCAGGAGATGAAAAGGAGCTCTCTGTCATCTGATTATTTAAACTTCATATATTTATAAATATCACAACACGTTAAAACAATGTACCGCTTGCTACCAACAGCACATTACCATTTTATTCTGGAATTGCAACAGCCTCATCTGCTCTCACAAATAATGACTTTCACCTTTCTGGGCTTGGAGTTTGCTGTGGATTTGTGTCTGTGTGACTGTCAGTGCACTGCAATATTTTTCAAACGAGAGCAGGAGTGGGTTGGTGGTGGTTGTGGGTGGGGTTTTAGAGTTTTACTGCTCTGTGGGCTTAAGCTGCTCACTTAAGAGGTGCTTTTCCCTAGGCAAGGTCTTGGGCAATATGGGTCTGACTTGAATTAGAGTAATCCAGTATGGCTGTTGTCAGTGGTGGATGTTTCACTGGTATCTACCAAAGGAAGAAGAAAATGGAAAGGGATCTCTGTTTGAAGTGTGAATTGTGCAGAATAAGGCAAATCTCTAGAAAATGATGCTGATACAGAAGCGTTCACTGGGGTGCAGTAATTTCCCTTCAGCCTGTTTTCAGTAGCAGGAGCTCTGCAGCAGGTACAGCCATGGAAGGGCTTTTGATAAAGGCAAGCAGTGGCTGGACAAGAGGAGCAGCTTCAAGCTGCAGGAAGGTAGATTTAGGTGAGCTATTAGGAAGAAAATCTTGGCTGTGAGGGTGCTGAGGCCCTGGCACAGGTTACCCAGAGAAGCTGTGGCTGCCCCATCCCTGGAAGTCTCCAAGACCAGGTTGGATGGGGCTTGGAGCAGCCTGGGATAGTGGAAGGTGTCCCTACCCGTGGCAGGGGATGGCACTGAATGGGGTTTAAGGACCCTTCCAACACAAACCATTCTAGGAGTCCATACTGAAATGCCTTATTTCTATGGGGAAACGAATGTAATTTACCCAACCAAAGTGGTTTTTCAATGCTACGGGCTTTGGTGAGAGTAGAGTAGGACCTGTGGGTGATGGGAACACTCTGCAGCCTTGGGCTTTGGATGACATGATCTTTAAAAGTCATTTCCAAGGCAAAGCATTCTGTGAGTCTGTGATCTGTAGCCTGCTGAAGGTGCCTCTGGAACACAGCACTGTGGTTTGCTTCAAACCCCACCTGGGCTGTGGAGTGGAGATCACTGCAATTTTTACAGATACTGAGAAATGTGATAACATGAAGAGATTTTCCGTGGTAGCCAGGACCAGTGCCGCTGAAGTTGGCTGGGATTCTGTTCCTGTGCAGCAGCTGTACCCCTTGTACAGCAATAAACACAAGCACTATGTGATGAACTTTTCTCAGCTTGCTCACGTGGTGAAGAAGTGAGGTCATTGGTCAGCAAAATATGCTCTAATTAGAATTAAATTGTTATTTTTATTGTGATTTCATGGATGAGATCCATGGAAAATACTTGGAAGACAGCATGTTCCTGCTTGGGACCCTTCACGGTCCTGGATTTGGGAGTGTTTTGGTGGGAGGCTGCTCCTGGCTGGGTGGAAAAGCTGCTGGGTGGCCAGCAGAAGGGCCATGTGGGCAATGGGATGAAGACCATCTCTCAGCCACAAAAGGGGCTCGGGGAAGTGGGTGGGATGTGGAAACCTGCTGCAGAGTGGCACGCTGAGCATCCTCACACCAAGGGCTTTGCTTAACTGCAGCTGGATTTTGCACCGATGAGTTCAGCAGGGTTTTGCTGTTGTCCCCTGCGGCACAAAGCTGGGGTTCCACCATGCCCATGAACCTCCCTGTGATTTTAGCAACCTCTCATTGCAGTTACCTCAAAATCCACTCTTTTAATGATTTTCTCCCCGAAGGTGCTGACCCGATAACGCAGCGTCAGAACCGCTCGGTCGCCGTCACCCCGCGGCCTGTCCGATGGGATGTGACACTCCAGCCCTAACATATGTCACTCCATGCTGGCACTGCGGGAGAGGAGAGCCCCTCGCTTTGCGGGGAGCCAGCTCCGACCCCGGGAGCTCCGTGTGCCCGCGATTCCCCCCGGAGTCGGGATGCTGCTCCGGCGGGGAGGGCTCTCTGAAGCCCCCGCCGGCTCCGTGACCTGGTCGGCGGCTTTGTCCCGTTGCAGGAAGGGAGCTGGGATTGGGGAGCGGGGCCCTTTCGGCTGAAAGGCTGTTAGATCCAGGTCACTGAGTTTGGGCTGCCGCGTTTTCTGACAAAGTCTAGAAAATGCAGATTTGTAGCAGCCCTATGTTAATGAATTCCGACTGCTTGGATTTCGCACTGAATAATGGCCGGAATTACCAGAGATAGTGACTTATGAGATGTGATTGAATATCATCCTTTTTCTCGAGATTAAATTGATAAAATGATGTAATATCACATTATTTTTATTAGCAGGCTTTGATACAAAATTCTCTGTAGAGCTGAAGATTTTGTTATAATAAAACAAAGGTACTGGAATAAGAAAAAAAATTCAATAAATTTTTAAAGCGTAGTATCACATTTTAAATGCAGTTTTGTGCATATGGTGAGTGAATGCAATACCTCTTTACCCTCAGGCCGCCCACTTTCATACATTAAAAATATTCTATTTAAATGCAGATTTTGATTTGCTATCTGGCGTGGCGTTCAAGGAGAAGAGACAGGAGAAAAGGAAGAGTGTGTGCATCTCTTAATTTAATTACATGTTTCTTTTGACGCGCAAAGGTACGAGCAGTTGTTAAGTGTAAGGACGTGCCTGTGTATAAAAAAAAAGTGCATGGTTGATTTTTGAAAATCTGTAAAAGGAAAGGTAATCTCACCCTCAGCAGAGTCCAGGGAGTTCTTGTGGATGTAAATATGTATATAAGCATCATCACGTGTGTGTTACACGTCGGACCACTGGTTCCCGGCATCGTGACTGCGTCAGGACAGTGCTGCTGAAAATCAGATCTCAGTTGAAAATAGCTACCTGCTAAACCAGAAAGATTATTTTTAGCCAAAATCAATGCAATCATCTGGTTTTTTGGTGTTGTCCCGTCCAGTGTGGCAGCAGGGTGCAGGTTGAGGGGTTCTCATGATCCAGGGGTGGGATGCCCCTTTTTCTGTTTGCTTGGTGTCATCCAGATGGCCGTGATTTTCTGGAATTAAAATGTTTCTTTTTATAACTACCATAGAAACGCAGGAGATTGACTGCAAGGGGCAAAAGTCATAGTAGTAAAATAGCTTGAACACCATGGAAGTGATTTTGCCATCTGATGGTGTGAAAAGCAGGGAGGTGGCGTTTGGGCTGGGTACTCTTTGTCTTCATTTGTCTGTCGCGCGGGTGAAAGCCTATTTTCAGAACTGGAGAATATTTGAATTTCAGTGCCCTGGAGCAAATAGGTTGAGTGGTATCAGAGATTATCAGATTTAATTCATTTATTTTAAATGTAAATTGATTTGAAGCCACTGGGAGCCGTTAAAAGTGTGCAGTCGTTGGCCCCTGCACTTGCTGTGTATTATTTCTCCTGCCGTCCACTTCCGTCCATCCCTTCTCCCAGTCTTTTATCTGACTTGGTTTGTTCCTCCTGCCTCAAAGAGACCTGAGTTTTGGGGCTCTGTGAGTCACATAGAGGCTGTGAGGCCTCTTCTCCTGACAAGTGCTGGAACATTCTGGCTTTGCTGTGGCTGTGTCCCAAAACATCATCTCCCAGAGCCAGAATTCTTCCCTGCATCCAGCAGCTTCTCTCCCGTGATTGAAACACAGAGATAATGCAGGTGTTAATGATGTAAGGGGATGGTTTAATTGGGATAGGCAATCAAGGTTATTCCTGTGGTCTTGGGAGGCTACTGGGCTGCAATGGGGCTCAGTTTAAATCCACTGGGCTCCCACCTCCAGGCTGTGCCAGCTCCCTGGGCATGGCTTCCCTGCTCCTGCCAGTTCAGTGCAAAATCCATGTTTTCAGGGGCTCCATGACTCACCCCAAGCAGTTTATAGTTTCCTGTAAATATAAATTCAGGGCTGTACCAAAGAGTGCCAAATGCATGTTTTTAAGTCTATATATAAAATTATTTCATCTCGCAGGGCATCGCATTTGCCAATTTTTCTCTCGGGCACATAGATATTAAAATCATATTATGCCCAATATGTGGTTGTAAAGTTGAAGTTGCAGTGGAAAGGAATATTACAATTTTTTCCCTTTAATGTTAGTCTCAAAGAATGTGTCCTTCTGAAGAAAAGGTTATTTGTCTAATATGCTGGAGAACAGTTCACAAAATTAAGTAAGAGTTATCCCCGTAAAATGAGCTGCAAAGAGAAAGCAACCAAGGAAACTCTTGGGATGCAAACCCCCCTTGGTTTTCCAGCACCAATGCAAATTCTTGATTTCTCAAGCCTTGTGAGTGTTAGGGTAGCATTGAGGGGGATTTAAAATATGCCTTTCTTTTTTGGGAGAAGTAAATCCCAGCACAGAATCACGGAGTGGTTTGGGCTGAAAGAGACCTTGAAGCTCATCTTGTTCCACTCACCCCCCTGCCATGGCCAGGGACACCTTCCACTAGACCTGGTTGCTCCAAACCCCATCCAACCTGGCCTTGATGTCCCTCTCCTCCTTCAGCATTCAAAAGTAGAAGCATTTAGAAATAGGTATAGCCTTAAAATAAATGTTAATAGGTGAGTAATAAATTTAAAACATCCAGGGAAATACTGGTGATGTTACCTGTCTCGTGAGTGTTTAACTCAAGACTCTGCAATTTCAAACTGATGATTTTAGCTGGTTTTGGGGGTATTTTTTATTGCAAACATGGTGGGAGGAGAAAGAAAATCAGTGGAATTGGTTTACATATTGCCTTAACTACTCTCACAATAGTGGAAAGCTCTCATCAAGTATGTATCAGATTATTTTATGCCAACATTAATATTGGAAGCACACATGTAATCTGGAGTCAGCAGGTTCATACACTACTATCTCATTAAATTTTCAGGCAAAAGCTGCAAAAATTAATTGGAGGCGTGTAATAGTTTAGAATGTGAGCTGGCTTATGGTAATATAAATTACATGAGGAGAAGACAGTTTTATATACTGAGAGAGGGAAAACTGGTTTACTTTAATGAGAAGAGATAGAAATGTGGAGCTATTTTTTCATTACAGATGCACTCTAAACTGTTTGGACTTACTTGATGAATAGAGTTAATTCTCTGCTACAGTTCCAATAATTCATGTTGCACAGTTTAATGACTTCTAGATAAAAACAGGATTGAAATGTTAATTTCTATGAAGAAATTGGAGCACTCTCATACATCAAGCTTTTTTCTATTAAACTACTAGTTAATTTCACTAAACAAGTCTCTTAGAGATATTTCATGCTACATAGATTTTTGTATTTCTCACCTGCTTTCCTTTATTCCATTGGCCCTGAGCATTGGCTACCACGAAGCGCCGCTGGAATGCGGAAAAATTTCAGGTGTACTTAACCTGTCATTACGATAATTAATTTTTTTCTGCAACGTGCCCTGTGATGTTTGGGCCTGTTGGTGTTTTCTCCTGTATTTCCCAGCTGATCCATCTGGTGAGGGGTTGAAGTTCTCTGCTGCCCAGGCATAGCCAGTAGGCTTCATCCGAGGAGGGGCACAGGGAGCTGCTGGGTGGTTGGTAGTGTCTGAACCACTGTGCTTGAACCTCCTCCTTAATTCAGTTTGACTACTGGTCTTCTGTGTGCTGCCTAGAGGTTGGGTACTGCTGGTTGATGCTGCGTAGAGGGGACAAAATTGTTTTTTCTTTTGCATATTCTTTGTTTCAGGAGGTTCTCTGCTAACTTGGATTTGTTTCTGTTATTCCAGTCCAGTTTTCATCATCAGAGATGAGTAGTTCTCTCATCAGCCTTGCCTTTCCCCTGCTTGGTGCCATCCCACTCACTGTTGCATGTGCTCGTCCGTTCCCCTTCTGTCACTTTGATATTTTCAGTTTCGTGTCTGTGGTTTGATAGTTCTGGTATTTTGCGACATCTGCCCAAGGCAGTGCTGGAGTCACCATCCCTGGAAGTGTTCAAAAAATGTCAAGATGGGGCACTTAGGGATGTGGTTTAGTGGTGGAATTGGTACTGTTGGATTAACTATTGGACTCTGATCTTAGAGGGCTTTTCCAACTTACACAATTCTGTGATTCCATTATCTCTACATGGGAACTTCATTGTACAGCCTCTCTTAGTAGAAACCATGGGTTCCACTAGGGTTCTTCTAGGCTTGGAAATTCCCTTTTCCATGGGATTGCAGAACTCATTCTCCTGCTGGAGGTACCTCTTGCCCGTTCACCTCTAAACCATGTCCTCAATTGCCTCACTGAGACATTTTTGGGGCATTTCCAGGGATGATGATACCACCACTTGGACTGTAAAAGCGCAGGGAGATGGAGAGCCAAGAGTCCCTGATGGAGGAGCTCCAGCTCCTACAACATGACCTGTGGCAGGGAGGGGAAGACATGGGCTGCCCAGCACAGGTGGCACTCCCTTGGGTTGTTGTGCTTCTAAAGAACAGGATTTCACCTGTTATGTTCAAAAAAGGCTGAGTTTTGTGCACACAAGAGAAACTTCTAACCTCACGCTCAAGATGAACAGTTTAATGGGGTTTTTGTGTGCGTGGAGATGAAGAAAACATCATCCAGGTGCAGGTTTTTGCAAATGCAGCAGGACAAAGGTGAGCTTGGCCAATGAGTCGCTGGCTGTGGGGACACCATAGTGGAGTTGCAGGTGATCTCTCCTTTGGGGACACCACAGTGGAGCTGCAGATGGGCTCTGCTTTGGGGCCCAGACGGCTCACACCAACTCCCACCTGGTGGGACGTGACCAGTGCCTCCTGTTACCCAGAGAAGGAGGAATTTTGGGGTGTGGTGACTTCAGCCAAGTCCCCATCCAGGTGGGAAGGTGAGGGCCCGGCTGCTGGTGGGAGGGAACCGTGTTCCTCAGCCTGGTGCCCCCATTGCATGCCTTAGGCTGTTGGTCCTGAAAGGCGCCTTTATCCGTGGACCTTGTTCCGCATTGTGCGTCCCCGGTGTCCGACACCGGATTAAACAAAGTGTCACGCGTGCGAGGTGTATGGTGCAATTATTTTAACCCATTTCGCCTTCTAGTGTGGAAAATCTGCTTAAAATAGGACTTGCTAAAGTCATTGTACCATATACAAAGGGGTTATTAAAATGCTCTCTCGAAATAGAAAATAGGATTAGAAGAGACACTTTGGCTTTGAGGCCTTCTCCAGCCGAAAGAAGGCCTCATGGCCAAAATGTCTCCTTTAATCTCATTTTCTGTTTTCTGGTAGGAATTTTAACTCTCCTCACCCCTTCCCAACCCCCCCGTCTCTCTCTGCCCACACACTGGTCTGGCACTGCTCAGCTCCCTTCCCACAACTGGAGGCTCATAAGACAAAGGGATATTTTTCTCGTGCCATAATATCAAGACATTTTATTTCTAGTCCAAACAAATCTTCCCCAAAACCCACAACCTGTTTCTATCAACCGACTTTTGGTTGTTTGCACTAAGGCTCCCATCTCTCAGGATTCCTTGCTCTTCAGTCCTGGTGAAGGCTCGTTGTGCTTCTGAGTCCTTGGGACAAAAAACACCTGGAAATCCTAATTATTAAAAGTGAAATGCTGCATTTTCTATCTCTGAAGGTAATTTGATAGTGAACACCTGTGATATGGATACCTCTATATATCTGTATGCTCTTATATCTATATATATTAGTTGAAATGCAAAAGCTGCAAGCTACACCAACAACTTAATGTTTTAAACATGTCCTATAATTTAAATTTGACCTTTCCTGGATAATATCAAACTGCTATCTAGTTGCTTCACCACCTTCTAACATTTTGATTCCTAAATGGGCTTTTTAATTTGACATGCAAAAATTTATGCTCCAGATTAGGGAAAAAAAAACCAAACCCAAATCTTGCTGTAAGTCTTAATTACAGTTAATTACTGTATTTCTTAATTAGATTCTTAATTTCCAACTATTTAACTTCAGTGAAACAAATGGAAAAGCAGCAGTCCACAGAGAGCCCATCTGAAAGAAGCAGTCATGTTGTTTTTATATTTTTGTATTTTGAAGGAATCCTGAAGGCATTGAATTTTATTTCCGTAACTGGGAAGGGCAGTGATCTGTGTTTATAATTGTGGCAGGAAAATTCTGGGAGAAAAACTACTCCTTTTGAAAGGCTTTCCATCCATATTGCAGGTTGGAGGAGGGCGAGAGAGGTGCCAGAACCAAATGCAGGGAAATATTCACGTTACTCATCAGTTGGAGTAATAAGTATTTGATGAACTTGCTGGTGACTGGATTTTTAAATGCAAAAACCTTTTGGATGTTTACAAGTTGGAGTCTCAAAATTCCTCTCAGCAGGGTCACAACAATGTGTACCCACATGAGTGGGGACATCCAACCCCTGGAAGTGTCTAAGATGAGGCTGGACGGGGCTTGGAGCAACCTGGTCTAGTGGAAGGTGTGGAAGGGGGTGGAACTTAGGGAGCTTTCAGGTCCCTTCCAACCAAACCATTCTGGGATTCTCTGAGTGCTCATGGGAAGGTCCAGCTCCAGCGTTTGGGTTTCCTCAGAAGATGCTTCACCTGCCCAGATGCCCCAGGTCAGAGTCTCCCTGCTCCCTGAGTGCCCCAGCTCTCAGGATTTTTATGTTTTTCCTCACAAAACAAAAGTAAACATTAAGCAGCCCCCCCAAACCGCATTGTTTGAATGCAGTGCAGTACCAGACACGAGCGTGCTTCTGCCTCAGGAAGGCTGATTCTCCCTCGGAGGTGGATACAAATGGTCAGCTTTAAACCTTATAACAAAAGGTTAATTTTTCTTCCTTGACGTCTTGCTGACTAAGTCAAACCCCGAACATGAGGTCGTTGGCTGTTTCGTACGTTTCCAAAGACGGCTTTATACACCCGTGATATCAGTTTTGTGTCTCTTGGCAACAGATTGGTTCTGGCACCCCGAGGACGGGGCGCATTGGCATTCCTGAACTGCCAAGAGACACAAAGCAGATACTGGGGGGATTCGATGCCTTGCTGAAAATACATTAAAATACGTTTTGTGCCATAACAATGTGTTGTGAAAAATGAGCTCTTTTTGTTGTTTTTTTTTTTTCTGGAGCCAGTCCTCCCCCAGCCTCATTTTATGGGTATGTTTGTAATGCCTTGGCTCCCGCTGCCCTTTGTGGATGGGCGCGTCCTTGCTGGAACACCGCTCGCCCAGGGGTGATGCCTCCGTTGCAGAGCTGTTTTCTTTCCCTTTTTCCTCTGCGCAGGAAAAGGAAGGAAAAAGCTGATAGAACCATAAGATGAAAACATTAATTTGTGTTTTTTTTCCTTCAGGGAAACTGTCCCATCTTTGAAAGAGCTGTGAATCCAGCATTTTGTTGAGGTGCTTGTCTCAAAAACAGAAGAAAAAATATGCTTTAAAAGAGGTGATTCTTTATATTATAGGGCTAATTATGATGTGTCTATTAGATATCTTGGCAAAATCTTTAGTGCCTTATGTGCATAACCAGGACAAGTGCTGAAACAGTGTAGAATAATTTATAATGCGTGTCACAGCCAAAAATTTACTGTCATTCAATCAGTGAATTAAATAAGTGTCATCTTACCAAGCTTTGAATTCACCCATTTCATTACTGCAAATTACGCATACAGTGGTGAGGAAGGACAGCAGCTGGGAGGTGCTGCACAGGCTGGGCTGGGAGGATGAGGATGCTCCTGGGGATTCCTGCAGTTTCCTTGCCAGGGAGCTGTGGCCGCTCAGATGGGGCAGAGGAGCCACGACAAGCAGAGAGCAGATTCCTGCTTTTGTTGGATGTGCAAGTGTTGTGCTCTTGGCTTCAACAGGGCCAGGCTGAGGTGGTGCATCAGGGTGAGGTGTGGAAGACCCAACTCAGAAGAGGCCAGCATGGGAAAGAGGAGCCGGAGGGAAGGGACAGATTGTGAAATTTTGAGATTTCAGATGTGTTGTGGATGTGCTTGAGGAAGCTGAGGGAAGAGCAGACAGCAGGGCAGAGAGTTTGAGTGGTTGGCATGAGTGTGGCTCTGCTTGGAGGGGCTTGGGCAGATGCAGCTGCTTTGCCTCTGACCTGGGTGGTGCGGAGCTCTTTGGGGCACATGTGATGGTCACCTGAGAGCTGCAAAAACACCCCTCTGCTTTATACACAAGGGTAGATTCTCTTCTCCTTGGTGCTTGTGCCGCTGAAGACCTCTTACCTGCTGTTAGGGAGATGCTCATCAGGGTGTGCAAACACCAGTGAGAGATGTCTGAGGAGTTCTGTGGTGGCCTTCAGCTAAGGAGACAGTCCTTAGAGACTCAGAACAAGTGGTGATCTCGGCATTGCTTCCTTTCACCATCCTCCTTCTGTTATTGTCGCAAATCTCAAGATTGTTGTTCTTCCCATTTTAAATAGAGTGTGTGGGAAGATCTAAACAGGCAACTTACTCCATATCTAGTGGGAAGCTGATACACGTGCCGTCACGTACCCTGGTATTTTTTCCTCTCCATTAAATTATATTCTCCAGACCATTTTTAAATGTGTACGTAGCCAGTGTTAATTTCAAGGAGACGGATTTTTAAAAATACATATACTTAAACAGTGATGAAACCCATAAAAAAAATCTATTTAAAAATCAATTGTGTGCGAGAAGAAGTCTACAAACAAAGGGCAGAGACAGGCATATCAGCTTTAATTTAGTACTGGATTCCCTTTGACAGGAGCCATTTAGATAGAGGGCAAAAAATTATCTCACTGAAAAAGGCAGTGATTGATCACATGTTGGTAAGTGAATCAAGTCTGCAAAAAACAGAGGCGATTAAGGGACAAAGAGGAATTATCATATTACAATGTTGCTGCCTGTCAAACCTCCGTCTTGTTGTGCATTCATGTGTCACGTTGTGACATTCGATCAGCGCTTAACTCCCTGGGACAAAGGGATGGTCGTTAAAAATCTTTAAATGCTGCTCGGAATTGTGCTGGGGGTGTAAATCCGTGTTTTGACTGCTGACAGAGATCTTTATGCCCGCAAGAATAGATACACAGGACCTGGCTGACAACTTATTAAGTAGATCTTAGCACCAGGGCGTTTCCAGCTCTTTCTCGTCTTTGATGGTGCTTTGCTGGCCATGACGGGATGGGTTGGGAGGTGCCAGGGAGAGCAGGCTGGCACTGCTCATGGGCAGGTAAAACAGCTGAAAATTGGGGAAACCAAAGGTGTTAGTCTCCAGAAAATGGAAACTATGAAGGCAGGAGGCGGGCTGGTAAAACGTGCAGTGAAATGGGAAGGATGAGGATGCGGTGGAACGGGGTTTGTAGGAAGATGTGGGAAAAACTAAAGAAAACCTGTGAGCGGCAAACCTGTGGGGAGAGTCTGTCCGCTCGGATGGACTCCAGGGTTAACAGCAGCCGTGGGTGAGGCTGGAGACAGAGGAGACAGGACGTGCAGGTTCTGTGTCAGCATTTTCCCCAGCCTAGACCCAGTTAATGCCTCGCCCAGCTCAGCTGCTTCCCGGCGGCTGTGCTGGAGAGGAGCGTGTGGGACGTGGGCAGCAGGCACGCACCGATGAGCGGTGACAGGTACGGGGGAGCGTGTGGCAGCTCGATGGCTCAGCATGTTCCCTGCTGAGGGGCTGGTGTCCTGCTCCCAGGGGACAGAAGCCTCTAGAGACCATGGCATGTTCGTAAACCTTCTGTAGAAACCCATCCAGAAATGTGCTAAATCTTTAAAGTAATGGTCTGCAGTTTAAAAAAGTAACAAATATTTAGTTTTTGCATCTTGTGGCCTTGGCAATTGCTCTCAGGGTGCCGCTGGTGTGGCTCTCTGTCCTTTCCCACCCGTGTGGGTCCTGCTCTGGACGCACACACTTGGGTATGCAGGAGCTCCACAGGAAAAGCCACTTTGCTCTGCTGAGTTTCAGGGTCATGCTGATATGGGGTTGGAACTAGATGATCTTCAAGCTCTGTTTCTAACCCAAACCATTCAATGATTCCATGACATCTCCTTTTCTTGGATTTTCTGCTTTCAGTACATGCAATTAACCAGAGTCTTTCCTGGTGGTCTCTGTACACAAGATTCACCTACTTGGTGGGGTTTTTTAAGAAAAAAGGAATGGAGAACAGCTGTGTGCCTCGTCTGAATACTACACCAAGAAAACACAGTTAAAGATACCTACATGACAAAGATGAGACAAAAGAAAAACAAAAACCACAAATCAGCAAAGTGGTAGATTTCTGAGAACCAGCCTTTGTGATTTTCAAAGAGCCTCTGTTTAAGCAAGTGTCTTGCTTGGATGAGAACAGAAAACAAGTAAAGCATCAGCTTTTTGTCAGGGAATGGGTTGATACTGGACTGCTCTAAGTATCTGCATCTTGACCGTGTGTCTGAATATATTAATCAATAATCTGGAAAAATGGGGTGGACGGGGAGTTGGTGGCACCGAGGCAGTGAGGGATTCTGTGGCATGGCTGGTGGGAGGCAGCCCTGTGCAGAAGGAGGCAGAGCTGAAATTAAGGAGGATCACACGGTCAGATGAAAGTCACCACTGCCAAACACAAGGCTGGGCGCCTGGGAAGGAGCATTCCCAGCTCCTTGCACACATTTCTGCGCTTTCAATGAACTGGAACCACTGGGGGAAAAGATCCGAGGGTTGCTGCGGACAACTCGATGAAGACATCTGCTCAGTGTGCAGCCACAGTCACAAAAGATCAAACAGGGCGTGAGACCACGGGAAGAATGAGTGAGAATATACAGAAAATATGATAATGCTGTTATGAGGGTGCTCAGAGTGTCCCAGTGAGTGTGTGGTGAGGAGGTTACCCCTCACTCTGCAGCTCAGGAGGTTTTTGAGAGGTGGTGGCAGAAATGGAATCAAAGAATCCTAGAATGCTTTGGGTTGGAAGGGATCTTAAAGACCATTTCCTTCCACCCCTCTTTCCAGTAGACCAGGTTGCTCCAAGCCCTGTCCAACCTGGCCTTGGTCACTTCCAGGGATGGGGCAGCCACAGCTTCTCTGGGCAACCTGTGCCAGGTCCTCACCACCATGAAGAATTTCTTCCCAATATCCTATCTAAACCTCCTCTCTTTGAGCTCAAAGCCATTCACCCTTGTCCTATCAATAGTCACAGCTTGTAGCTGCGTAGTTGAAGAGATTGGGGCTGTTTAGAAAGATCATGTGAGTAAGAGGATTTGTGTGAGAGGTTTTGTAAACTAATGTTTGACATATTTAACCTTTCTCAAAATACGAGAGCAAAGGAAAATCCAATAAAACCAGGGGCGCACACTGGGCACTCTGCAATTGATGTTTTCCCCCGGTGCTCGCTGAAACACTGGGAATGTTGGGCAGCCCCACACTGCCCCTCAACCAGCCCAATCCTGACCTGTTCCCTCCTCCCTGCTCCTGCCTTTGGAAGCGTTGTCCCCTTCTCTATGGACAAGCGTATTTTAGCCCGTTTGACACTTTTTGGCAGCGTGTACTGAAACTGCTTTTCATACTGCGTTAGAAATACGGTCGGTCACAGCGTGTTCTCCTCTGCTACCAAATCCTTGCTGAGAATCTGAAATATTTTGAAGTCACATTCAATTAACATGACTTCTTTGGGAGCACAGGGCTTCTCTCAGCGGTGTTTTCAGCATCCTCACCGTTCCCTTTGTTAGACAGAAACACTTCTTACACTCCAGTCTTGATGGAAGCAATAGGGAAACCTCCTAGATCCTGTGGGGGGTTCCTGGTTGGGGATGGGGTACGGGGTAGGAGCTGGGATACAGGATGGTCAGGCTGCAGCTTTTTTGAAGGGGAGCTCCACACGCATTCCTCTTCCTCATATTTTTCCTTTGAACTCAAGGATAATTCTTGAACTGGCAGGGATGATTAATGCATAGATACTGAAAAACATAGTTGGCTTTTTAAAACTGTAGTTACTTGGAAATACGGGCTGGCTGCCATGGAAGAGGGTGCTGTAGGAGTTTATCTGAACACAAAATACTGGAAAGTCAAATTTTACAGTCGTTTAATTTGTCCAGTGTTTTCAAATAAGGATACTAAATGAATACATTTAAAACAGTGTTACTCGGGGAAAAATATTTATTTGACAGGGTCGCTGTGAGTTCACTGGTACAATACTGGAACAGCACAATATTGTTCAAAGTGAAGAGAAACGCCTGCTCAGTTAAAGCCCCGTCAATGCTGCCCCAGATGTGAGCATGCAGATGGCAACAAGCAGCCCTGTCCCTGGGGTGTGTCCCTCGAAGGTGGCTTTCTCTGCAGGGACTGCTTCAGTGGCTCTGTGTTAGAATCACAGAATGGTTTAGGTTGGAAGGAACCTTAAAGACCATCCAGTTCCAACCCCCTGCTTGGCAGAGGCACCTTCCACTAGACCAGGTTACTCAGAGCCTCATCCAGTGTGGCCTTGGACACATCCAAGGATGGGGAATCAACCATAAAGGATTAATCATCTAATCTTTGTGAAATCTGTGGAAGCAGAGCTCTCTGGTGGGCTTTGTTTGGGGCACTGCTGATGGAACAAGGGTGAGTGTTATCCCAGGTGGGTCACATCTCACAGCCACAGCTCTTCGCTGTGGTCTGGGCTAGTGAGTGCACATCTGGCCAGAAGAGACAAAGGAGGGTCTCTGTCCTGCTGGGCACTGACTGTGTGTTAACGAGCCCTTACCACAGAGCAGAACACTACCCTGAGCTTTGTGCCTGGCAGGGAAGATGGTGGATGGCTGCTGGGACACGAAAGCTGCTGCCCATTGCTGAGACCATTACAAGGATTCAGAAATTATTTAAAAAACCCTATTTCTGCTAGGAGTCAGGAGCAGCTCCAGCCAAGCCAGCTCGGTGCCAGGAAACAGCTCGGATGGTGGAGTCTCCTGCCGGCAGCGCTGCTCTGCCAAGAGCTAATCCCCTGCGAGAGCACGGGAACAAAACAGTGCCGCTCGCACAGCTACTCCTTGGGCACAGGGAATTAATATTAACCCCGGATCGCTGCAGAATTCCCGCTATATTTTCCATAGCTTACACTCCAGGCACACCTCCTTGCCAAGGATCATCCACCCCAACACGGAGCGCAGAAGTGAGGCTTGGCCCGCGCTGCCAGGTTTGCTCGGAGGCAAACAAAACCCTGGCACCTCTGCAGATGCCAGCCTGCCTTGCTTTCTGCTCCTTTGGAAGCGCTGGTTCTCCTTGGGAGCGGGCTGGCGAGCCTGTGGAGGTGTGGGGACCCACTCCGTAGCTCCTGGTCTGTGTGGAGAGCCAGGCTTTGGAGCTCCAGCCCTCATTTTGGTGCCAAACCCAATGCTTTTGTGCCCAGAGGGTGGGTGCGTTGCGCGCTTAGTGAAACGGGTTAATGCTTCGCTGGACTCCAACGCGTCAATGGCTTGGACAGCTCAAAACAAACAAAATTCCAGTTTGGATTGAGCTGGCCCAAAATGAAAATCCTTATTTTCTTTTTCCTCCTGGAGTTTTGGGCACATTGTCCCCACGTGAAGCTTGGTAGTTGGCTGGAGTGGCACATTGGTGATGTGAAATGATTCCAGAGGAAGAGTGGATAAACATTTTTATAGCAAGCTGTCTAGTGAGGGAAAGTTTGCATGCCTTCAAATTAGGGTTTAGGTGGACTCTTCATCTCTGTCCAGAATTTTTTCATGTTTCCAACTTGTAATCTGTGGGCCAGGTTTGTAAAAGCTTTTGGAAATTAATCCATTCGAAAAATGCAAATAAGAGGGCAGCTGAAGGCAGGTCTCTGCTGCCTCGGGCAGTGAATTTGGCTCACGCTTCCAGTGTTCCCACTCAGTTCCCAGAGGGAGGATTTGAAAAGGAGGAGAAAAAAGCCCACAACAGAGGAAATGCTGCAGGTGATTCAGAGGGGGATGATACTGTTCCATGGCTTCTGCCGCTCCGCTCTCTTGGTGGCACGCTGTATCCTTGCCCATGGACACAGCTCCTCCCTTGGCTCTTCTCATCATCTGTAAAGATGCTTCAGCATTTCTACAAGCACAGAAAAGCATGAAATCTTCCTTTCTGCTGTCTGGAGTTGGATTTTGGTTCCTCAGAGGTTCCCATTCTCCGGTGATGGACCATGGGAAGGGTTCTGTGAGCATTCGTGGGGTCCTTGAGGATGAAAATACAGTCACTATGCGGACCTTTTGCTTTAGTTATTCAAAAGATGCTTTTTAAGTTTTTCTGCTTCTAGGTATAAAAAGCAGATGTTGAAAGGAAATCTGTGGGAATTTGAAGTGGAAACCAGACAGATTTAGGCAGTACCTTCTTCATTCACAACTGGTAAACCCTCATAGTCATTTTTAGCAGACCTAAGGCATTGGAAAGGATGGTCTTTGAAAAGAGGCAGAAGAAAACAACCCCAGTTTGCACTGAAGAAAAAACTACAGCATGAACATCCAGTGGGTAAAGGGAACTTTAAAACATCCCAGTTCTGGACAAGCTTTGGTCAGCATTTGTGTGGTCCAGAAGACACGTGGGAAACCAGGTTTCAGGAGCTCCGGTGCTTAAAGAAGTGGTTGGTGTTGAGCACAGCTCCCGTTGCACATCTTCCTTGGGTACCTGTTGCTGCAATGGGTGTTACTCCTGGGTGATGTGTACATGGAGAGCCTGCTCCTAGGAGTATTCCATGTGTATGAAGCCTGTCTGAGAGCCCTCAGCCTGTTTGTGCCTGTGCATTTATAGCCATAAGGAGAAAATTCCCATTAGCATTGTTCTGTCAAATGCTTTTTGTTTAAGTCTCCTAAGTTTTCTAACCACTTGGTCCCTTTGTTTTCAAGTCAGTAGTTTTTATTGTGAAAGCCATGGTGTATTGATAACTATTGGGGAAAATCCCTGAGGCTGCTGAGCAGGAATCTGCCTTGATGACAGAAATGCTTCCAATTTTTAAGCAAAACAGCCTGTAAATTGTGCCATCAACTAACAAGTACGGGATCCCTGCTGTGTAATGTGTGGGATCCTGGAGTATTTTTATTTCCAGGGTGATACCCTCATGGTAGCATGTGGAGCTACAGCTGGGCCGCCAAGGAGCATCCTGCTTTGGGAAGATGAACGAAGAATATGTTCCTCAGGATTGCCATGCCTAATTAGCCTCAAGTTCTGGTATTAGGAGATGTTAATGAGCTGCAGCATATAAACTAACCGCAGGAAAAAACCTTTTTAATGGCTGTGCCAGCGGTAGGAAGAGGAGTGCTGCTGGGGGAGCTGACTCACAGCTCGGGACTGGTGGCACTGGGCAGGGGGTGGCCATGCCCAGCTTGGCCACAGGGACCTTATGGCACCCGTGGGCATGGCCCCTGTTGTCCCAGTGGTACCTCAGAAATGAGTCTCTCTAAGCTTTTCAGTTGCAGGGAGGTCTGGTCATTTTCTGTAAAACAGTTTAATTAGCACAAAGGTGGCCTCTGTTAATCCTTATTTTTGTTTGTTTTGAGGATGCATCCCTGGAGATGACCAGTGTATCCAGTACTGCAGGCTAACAGTGCACTGCCTGCTCCCATTTGGATGTTGTACTCCATTTACCCTTGGCTGTCCCCTTTTTTTTCCTATCGTGAAGATAAAGGTTTAGAAACAGAGATAGGAGATTTAATTAATCTGCGATTCTGTATCAAAATTCAAAGAGACTTCCACAGAAGTTCATTCTTTCTGCTTCATTTTGACTCCTCTGGCACCTTTCTTGAGAGGCAGGTGAGGAAGTTGCACTTCCATTCTCTCTCCTTTCCACAGACCTCCATTGTGCACTGTTTTACCATACCAGCTATTCTATTCATTATTTCAAAAAAGTGCCCTATTCATGGGTGAGCTGAGCTGCTGCAATGTAAGATTGTTATTCATCATACTGGAAAATATGCCTTCTTTTTTTTTTCTTTTCCATTGCTTTGAAATTGTGTAAAACAGACATGGAGGGAAAAAAAACAGACCAGCTTGCCAGGCTCTTAAGTGAAATGATTGCATTGAAGAGTGGAGTTGGAGAGGAGCCAGCACAGAACCCCTGATCAGGCAAGAAGGGAAGGGATAACGTGGCCACAGTGAGGATGTGAGGCTGGAGAAAAGCTCTGAGAGGAAGAGCTAATTGAGGAGGGGATTCAAACAAGAAATGTTTAATAAAAGGATGTTGGTTAGTTAGTCTTGAAGAAAAGTCACGTGTATGTCAGGTGGGACTTGGCAGAGAGAGGTGTTAGGAATGCCCCTGTGGAGCATCTGGGAGACCCTGCTGGGGTTGCTGCCTGCACTGCTAACGGTGACACTGAGAAATTTAGGCTGAATGTGAAAGAAAGTGTATTTTATTTGAAGAGAAAAATTTCTCAAACTTCATGGCCTAGAGGTGTCAGTCGGTGAGGTCCCTTCCAGCCATGGACCCCTGGCTTCCAGGAATTTGCCTTGGGGGAGTGGGACCTTTGTCATATTTTAGCTGTAAACTCAGAATGTGTGTGCTGGAGCTCTGGATTATCCTGTGGGACCTGGTGGAGCTCGTCTGTGCGTGCTGCAGAGCTAGCCCCTGGTCCTGCAGCAGCACCAGGGATGAGCTGCCCGTGTCATCCTCTGCCAGTGAGTGGTGCAGCACACGGCCACTCCAGATAGGCTTTAGATCAAAGTTCCTGCCAAAGCCTGAGACAGGCACGTGTTTCCAGGGTGGGTGATGAACTTCGGAGTGCTCAGTTCTGATAGAAATTAAATTGCAGCAGGATGCTCTGCTTGGTTGTTGTGTGGGCAGTGCAATGAGGTTCTCTTTGGAAGGTGCCTTCCAAGCCTGACTTTACACTCTACAGCTGCCACTGGAGAAGGCCGTGTGGCAAATGGTATCCTGCTAAAAATGCCTCTTCTGGAGACTGAGGGGTGGTGGGACTCAGCTGTGTCTGCAGGAGGGGAGAGCAGTGAGGAGTGGGGGGCACTTGCCCTCCCACCAGAGCAGCCACTGTTGGATGGAACATCTCCCAGAGCTGGCAGCCAGCATGGAAGAAAGTAAATAAGGAAAAGCTATCCCCATTACAAGTTGTGGTATTTTGACTTAGTTAAAATATTTATCTAAGAAATCTAATGGGGAAATGTAAAAATGTAAGTTTATGAAAGTTCCAAAGGAAGAAAAGACAAAAGGCCTGGGAGAAAATACCACAGTGTTTTCATTCTTTTAATGATTATCTGGTGGGTTTTTAAAGTGCTTGGGGATGAAGGACTTACTGTATCGGTCTGACTACAAAGTACTCACAGAGCCCAAGTGTAACTGTTCCGGGCAGGGCTCATTTTCTGCCATCCCGGATTCTTGAGCTCTGTAAGTGTAATACCAGCTATTCCCCATCCTGTTTATTGCATCCAGCTTTTTAAGTAATGGGCCAAGTAATGATGGCAGATGCTATAATCATTTTTTTGTTAATGATTTAGAGCTCTATTTGCACAATGATTAGTTCTGCACAGCTCCGTGGCACAATACAAGAGGAATGCTCTCCTGACTTTTTACTCCACAAGTTAAACGGAACTACTGAGCCTGGAGGGTGCAAAGCAGTCCAAGGCTGAGCCTGGGAGCTTCAGACCCAGGATTATTGTAGCCTGATGGGTGTCAGATGAGCTTAAATGTTGTGTGTGGACTGTACTGGATGCTTGGAAGAGCCCACTGGGTTCCTGATGGCAGCTGGGTTGTAGCTGCCTACAGCAGCAAATGCAGACAGTGCCTGACAATCCCAAACATCTCACCCGTCCTTAGTGAGGGGCAGATGGATCCTGAGAGCTCTGAAAACCACTTGAAAGAATCAGCTTTTGGTGTAGAAAAAAAAACCAAAAACATTTGTCTGTGTCCTTGCAGGATGACCAAAGTGGTGTTTGGGTGGGTTCTGTTGCTGCTGCAGCTCTTGGTCACTCCAGGCAGGACTGGTGTGGTTCCTTGCTCAGTTTTCCCTTTTGTCTGTTTGGATTTTCAGCTGATGAGCAGAAAGGTCTTGATTCACGCTTGGCACAACAGAGCTCTGATCTCAGCAGCAGATGCCAGATGCTGCCGGAATACAAAGAAATAATGAAAGTAACCCGAAATGTGAGTCAGCTGTAGGTGTGATGGGGGTGCCTCCTCTGCTTTGTCTTTCTCTGGCATTTCTTGCTCCATCCACTCTGCCGTCAGCTTTAGTCTCAGCTCCTCGTTTCTCCTCCTGTATTCTTCCTCCAGCTTCATTCCCTTTTATCTCTCTTTCCTGTCTTTTGCCATCCTCTTACTGCCCACTCCTGTGCCATGACCACGTGGTGGGGGAGTGCTGTTCCCCACAATGATAATGAAAAACCTATTTCCATTCCACTTCAGTTCCCTGGCACCCCCAGTACCATTTTTAGTGCCATCTCAGCAGCAGACATTTCATTTGTGGAAATTCAGAGTGTTTGTTTCTTCTCTGAACACGACCCTGAGTACTGGTGTCATTGCAGAAGTGCTAACTGCAGCCAGTACCTCTTGGAAAAGCACTGAATCGCTTTATTTCTTCATTGTGAATCACTAATTTTATTTTCTCCTATCGCTGCATGGAGTTTCTCTGGTTCTGGAGGTCACTGGAGCCTTGTAACTGCAGCCAAAAGCCTTTTAAATGGTCATTGTGCAGTGTAGCAATGCCATCAATCTCCCATGCCATTATTTTATCTAGAAAGTTGGATTTGATATCCATTTTCATATTTAAAGCAAAATTACTGGCAGGCTGCCATATCGTGTGAGGCACAGAGAGTGGGAACTTGTTCATAAAGGTTTATTGTGAGTGTGACTATTACCTACTGGTTTGGGATATTTTTCAACAAATCAAGACCTGCTGGTAGCCAACTGGGTTCTGAACAGGGTCTTTTCTCCTGAACTGGTCTTATTTTATTCTTTTGTTTCCAAGCCTGTCTGTAGTCTAGCTTTGATAATGATTAGATCTTTTTAATTGAAGTCTCATCACCATCAAATGCTGGCTTGCCCAGAAATACTTTACTTTTTGGCTTATATATGTAGATAAAAGAAAAAAAAAAAAAAGAAAAAACTCAGAAAATAATAGTGGAATGTAAGTCTGCAGCATATTGAATTAATTTCCTGTTCCACTTCTGCATCAGCTAACCAGACAAATAACCAATTTGTTAAGGGCTCTGCTACTTCCTTCAATCACTTGCTCACAATACACTTTTTACATTTTATTTCCTGGTTTTTCCATTTCAATTCCTTACATCCCCTGCAGGTCTCTCTGTTTTGGTGCCAACAGCAACATACCCAGGGAGGGAGGGCAGGGTGTGATCCTCCACCTCCCAGCAGCCCCATCCGCCCTCTGCCACGCGGGTTTTCTGCAGGGACTCCAGGGACACTGAGCCTCTTTGATGCACATCCCTTTGGGAATCCAAGTTAAGGATCTCCCTGGTGCTGTGTCTTCATTGCATGGCCTTGCCTTGTTGGTGGCAGCAGGAATTGCAGCTGTTGGGAGCGGGTTCCCAGTTTATTGAGCTGTTTCTGAGAGCACTGAAACGGGAATATCACCGTGGCATGGTGGAGGGAATGAGGGAGATCCGGAATCACAGACTGGTTTGGGCTGGAAGGGACCTTAAAGCCCATCCTGTTCCACCCCCTGCCATGGGCAGGGACACCTTCTGCTATCCCAGGCTGCTCCAAGCCCCTCCAGCCTGGCCTTGGACACTTCCAGGGATCCAGGGGCAGCCACAGCTTCTCTGGGCACCCTGTGCCAGGGCCTCCCCACCCTCTGTGTAAAGAACTTCTTCCCACCATCACGTGTCAGGGTCTGTACTGGGAGCAGGATTAAGCAATCCTAACACAGGGCTTTCATTATTTTCCTCTCCTGCTGCATGATGGATTCCTTTGGAGACTGGTACAGTGCTGGGTAACAAAGTGTGATGTGGCTTTTTGCTCCGTTCAGTGTATTTTGTGGGCTTGTATTTGTGTTTAGGAAATTGATTCTGGACACTCTGCCAGGGATGTCATTCCAGAGAAATGGAGGCAATGAGGAGAAAAAAACCAAACAGCACTCTGGGTTTCTGGGTAAACTGCCTTAACTGCCAAATGGTTCCTTGCAGAGACACAATCCTATAGGAAAATCTGTAAGAAAAATAAAGATGTGTAACCTGAGAAGTCTTGAGCAGAAGTTGCAGAGGACTCCAGTGTTCTCTGATGGAGAGGGGAGGAAGTACAGCCAGTCAGTTGCAGTGTTGTGGAACATAATAAATATTTTATTACCACAGACTATCATTTAGTTCCTAAACAGTGTGGGACAGACTCTGCTCTCAGATGGTGTCCCCACATTTGTGACTCAATGAATATCCATGGTTGAGCATGGAATTTGGGTCACACACTGCAAAGTCTGCACATAAAATACTCAAGAGCCACATAAGAAAACTCTCCAGGCTGGCACTGTACTGGTGCATGTTAGGGCAGCAGTTGTTATGAATCTAATGGTATTTTGGGGTTGACCATAGAAATACTTTGACCTAAGGCTGGAATTTGATAAATAAGATGAATTAGACCATTTCAGTGCTGATACAGTTTTGATACATGTTTTGAAACACACTACAGCCTTGGCTGTCCAAAGAGGGGTGGATAGAAAATGCTGATTTATAGGGTGAGCTCAATAGGTGCAGTGGGTTAAAAAGTCCTTGTGGGAGGGGAAATAACTTGGGCAACTTTTTTACCATTTGAGTTTCTTTTTTGCAACAAAGCCAGAAAGTCAGTGCCAGGGCGGGGAGGGAATAAGCGTGAAAAGCAGCAGCAGCAATCTCCTCATTTTCTGGTAATTGTGAGCTTTCAGACCAGCTACCACAGTAACTTTTACTTTCTGGTTTTCCTGCTGTCATACAGTAATAATTTGAAATTTGTCATGCTGGAGGGAGATGCCAATATCAAACTGAAAATGAAGTAAACGGTTTTGATTGGTATTGAAAAGGAAGTGTTTCCTGCTTTAAGCTAAGTTTTAATTTAACCTAATTACACAATAATGCAATCGGTGTTTAGTTAATCATGAAAGGTGAGAATTCAGCAGCAAGGCAGGAGGCACATCCTCACCCAGCACATGGTGTGAGCTCTGCGGGTTGGCAGGGAAATATGGAATTCCTGGCTTTACAGGTTTACATCTGAGTGCCTCTCCATGTCCCTTCATGCGCTTTTCCCTCTGGGACTTTTCCGGAGCTGTGTTTAATTCAGAACTGCTAGGACACCCGTGAGTTATGGGATCATAATTCCATGTCAGATACTGTGAGAGTGAAGCTTATTTTACAAGAATGCCCTTTGATGGAAGTAGGGCCCCTAATTCAAACTTGAGTGCATTTTGAGAGACATCTACATGCACACAATAAAATCCAGGGAGAACAATTTGCATAGAAAAGCCAGGAAACAGCTGGGCTTACAGACAGCTCAGATTTTAGGGGTGGTTTTCTGGGGGAACAAGGGAAGAGTCAAGCAAAAGAATTTAAATCCAGGCCATTTTTGCAAATTTTCTATAATATTGCATATGTTGGAATAATTTTTAAAAACACAGCTGTGTGCTGGCTGCCGAAACCAGGTGGTTTTACCTTACATTAATATTTACATTGTTGTTCTTTGTAGTTATCAGCCAATAGTGATGGTAACAGACACTTACTTGTCTGGGTCATATATGTAGGTATTTGCTCTTACTTTAAATTCTTTCCCATGGATACAATTCAGTGCAATCAATGCCAACAAAATTATTTAGAAAGCAGATTAGATTAAATATCTCATCCCTTACTGAGCTTCCCATTGGCATGTGAGATGATCCTTAGAGAGTTCAGATTTGTTTCAGGGACAGAAATGCTCACATGAGATTGCACAGCCTCTTGCTGGCCATTTTTTCTTTAAATATTTGACAGAAGTGACTGGCCAGGCTAAATTCAGCCATTTTTATACTTGGGGAGGTTGATGACTAACACCAGAGAGGGAAAAAAGTGTCAGGGAGTGTTTTTCTGTACAAGCTTGTAAGTGGTTTTATTCCAGGTTGTCTTGCTGGTGACTTGGGGCTTTCCTAGAAGGATGTCACAGGATCATAGAGTCACAGATTGGTTTGGGTTAGAAAGGACCTTAAAGCCCACTTAGTCCAGCCCCTTGCCATGGGCTGGAAACCAGGCTGGACCAGGCTGCAGGTCAGGGAAGTGTTGGGATGGAGCAGCTGTGTGTGAGCTGCACCCTTCCCAAACCCCTGCTGACTGGGTTCTGCATTGGAAGTATGTCAGATTTGGAGCTGATTCTAAGTGGAAGTGTGCTACTCTTTGGTGCTGATTTAAGCCAAATCCTTGCCCTCACAGAGCCAGGAGGATGTTTGGAACTGGGAGATGAAAGGATGGCGTGGGCAGCCGTGGATTAGAGTGATGGGATTTGCACCTTTGCTGCTCCCCAAAACTGCAGTGCAGTGACGGCAGAACAACCTCATCCCCTCATTCTTCCCCATCTCCTGGACACCTTGAAGCATCAACCCCATCATCCAGAGGCCTGCCCCACACACACCTGCTGATGAAACTGTGGTAGCACTAATGGGTTCACTGATGGCACTTGGAAATGAGCCTTTCTTCCCTGGATTTTGGTGGAACTGGCTGGTGTCCATCCCATGCCCCTCTCTGCGGGGGTAGAGCCAGGTCTGGTCATGCACAGCAAGTGTCTCTGGGATTTGGACCTCAAAGTCTTGGAAGCAGGATCCTACCTGGTCTTTACATTATGTTAGTGCAGGTAGGTGCAGATTTGTGCCTAATAAATGTAAAGTCTCATCCTCCCCCTGCTCTGCCTGTGACCAATATATGGTTTTTATAATCAAGAACAAGTCCCAAGACTGGAAAACTGCCCACCAGAGCACTGTGATTCCAGATGGTTTAGGGTGATAATTCTGTATAGGTTTATTAGGGTGATTTGGTATCTTTGCCACTTCATGCACCTATTGTAGCAAATAATTTAATGGGAAATGAGCGATGCTGTGAGTCTGGAAATAAATTTTGGGGGTTTCCTGTTGTTACTGCTTTGGGTTTATTTAAACCAGGAGTCACTCTTTTTAGCGATTCATTTCCCCAGCCCAGCAAAAAAGGGAAGGGGGATGACACAGTCAACAGTGATTTATTTCTTCAATGCATTTTAAATAAGTAGACTCCCAAGAACAAAGCAGTGGTGCATAATTACATTATCCTGGCCACAAAATTTGGGCTGTTCCCGCTGCAGGCGGGTTATTTAACACCTGGTGAGCATAAGTGAGTGCCCTGCTGGGCTTGGGGGCTGGCACTGGGGTTCACATCTATTCTCTAGCAGCAATTTCTCAGTTTCTGAAATGTTTCTGCCTGGACTTTGCACCAGGGGTTCCTGTAGCTCTGCTGCCTCTCCTCTGTCCTTGCCCTCCCTCTCCTGTGCCCTACGTGCACTTCCTTCAGAGGAGAGGCTGTGTAGAGAGGCAGGAGCTCCTTTCCAGATTGCAGTCTCCTAAATTAAAGCAAGCCAAATCGATTTGAATACTACATTTGCCTACAAGGACCTCCTGCTAATTTCTGTGTTTTTCACAATTGCGTTTTCCTGTTTTTGTTTAGTTTTTTTCATCTTTATCACTTCCCTGCTGCTGACTAAAGGAGCTACACAACAGGGGAAAGTGTGACTAACTCACTGCCTGCACAGGGGAAAGAGTGAGGCTGCTTCTACACATGCTGGTGATAAATGCACAGAGTGAACAGAATGGAAAAGTGGAGAAAAATAGCTTTTTTTTTTCCTCCAATCTCTTTTTTTTTTTAATAGCAGTGTTAGTCATTCCTTCCAGCAAGTACAGGTTAAAACAGTTTCCATCATGAGATTTCTTGCAGGAGAAGCCGTATCAGCTGAAAATTTGTGCTTCCTTCTGAAATTGTTTTTAATGTCTCTTGTTGTAGGAAAGTCCAAAAAATGTTTTTCCTCTTATTTTCAGTGTCTCCTTTGGTTTGACAGCAAGTCACAGAGATGCAATTTTTCTCTTTCTCCCATGTCCTGTGTCAGCTCGGCAGCTATTTCCTATCTCAGCTGGGAGGGAAAGCATTTAATCAACGGGAAAAGGGCAGGGGGATTCACCCAGGAATAGGTTTGAAACTGGCTTTAACTTTGGTTGAAATGGAGCAGATTCCAGATTACATTGTCCCTTTAATTAAGGGATATCGGGCCGTTGTTTTAAAGCCTGCTGAAATCAGTGGAAAGATGCCATGGACTGCAACGGGCTCTGGAGCAGGTCCAGTCTCCTTTTGTGGTATAGATGTGATTCTTCAACAATTCAAGAGCTTGGAGGGGCTGAATCAGAAGCCAACAAGTGACCTGCTCGTGTGTTGGGTCAGGAAACACAGGTCTGAGCTCAGCCCCCACTGATTCAGGTGCAAATGAACAGCCCTGTTTTCCCTTCCTGAAGTGTTACAGCAGATCTTCTTTCCTATTTTTCCTCCAAGTATCCCAGCATGGCTTTGGAGAGGGAAGGGAAATCTAATTTGTGTGTAAATACAGCATTGTGGTGTTTGTTTAATGCCTTTGTTTGCTTTGAAAGTTCGTCCCGTACTAATGAATTTACAAAACCTACATTATCCATAAAACTGTCGCTGGTGCAGAATCCTGTAATAACTCAGATAACGTATTTAAACCACGAGTGAGTTTGCTCTATCCTTGAGTTGATAAATTGTGTAGCTTCATTTGGTAGGAATCAGCAACTTTATGTGGCAATTAATTTTAATGGCAATAGGGAGCCAAAGGACTAAATTTTTATCCTTGGTTTTCTGCACATGTAGGGGAATATCCTCGTGTTTACTGTTCAGGTTGCTGCCCTGGGATGCAGTGTGTGTGTGCAGGGAATGTCACTTCACAGGCATTATGGCCACACCGCTCCAGCTCACAGTCCAACCCTCCAGATAAACCATTTTGGGGATTTCTCATCTCTTAAAATATGTCAGAAAGAGGACAGATGGCCAAAAAATCCCTCCCCGGGATCTGTGTTGCTCTACCCCCCTCTCTGCTCCATGAACTTGCTGGTTGCCTTTTTTATTGTGTAAGTCAGCACCATCAGGGATGATGCCAAAATCATGAACTTGGAGTCAGAGAGGAAGAGATCAAGTTTTTCTGAAGTGATTCTCATTGTTTGTTTTCCCTTTGCTGGTCTCTGATATCCAGCCTGGAAACATCCCGTTTGTACAGTTGGCTGGGAAACTGTAATTGTGTAGGATCTGATGTGGGAACCAGGAAAGCCTTGATTCCAATCTCAGCTCCTGCCACCAGAGTTACATAGTGGAGCGAGTCATTTGACTTGATAATTTATGTCTGTGACACTGCCTGCATCCTCAGCAGTGTGCAGAAAGCACTGGAATTCCCCTAAAGCTAAAATTTGTCTTGTGGCAATAAAAAATGCCAAGGGAGGTAATTTGAAAGGGGTTTATTGATGGTACTCTTAAGTGACATCCACATTTTGGGGTTTTGCTGTTTGTGAAATGGGCTGGAGAGATTTGGGGGCGTTGCTGGGAAAACCCAGACAGACATCATTGAACTCATGGGGTAAATAAGGGTTTTATCATGGAACCAAAGGTGCTTGTAGATCCTGAGCCTCGTGTTTCAGGTGTCGGTCTCCCATCCATGAGTGTGGAGCCATTGGTGTCTCCACGGGCACCACTGGTTTGTCTGTGGCTCAGTGTGGATTTCCAACATCATTTGTGTTACAGCAGTTCCCAGAGTGGAGTGATGGCTCCAGAATGAGGTTCAGGGAAGTTCTGAACAAGGTCATGAGCCTGATGGAAATTTCATTTTGTTCCAGATTTATTCTGCTGTTTGGGGGTTGCACGGAGCTACTGGTCTGTAAAATGAGGTCGCACCCAGGAAAGAGAGTTTGAGAGCTGCTGTTTTAGAGTTTGGGTTGAAATTAATTATTTGTAAACCTTAGAGGGTTGCTTTGGTTTTTAAACAAGGCAGCTGGGTTAGAAAGCAGTGGGAATTCGTTGTGAAACACTTTGTGTGATGGTCAGCACTTGAACCTTGCGCTCCCTTAGTGCGCCACCAACCAGAAATTTCAAGTTGGCTGCTGAAAGTCGGCTGCGTAGTCACCCAGATATTTCATCACGTTATTTCAGAAATCCCACTGGCTCCAGATGCTCCAGGGCCATGGAGGAGCTCATTGTAGTTGCAGTTGGAAAAGTTGGTCTGGTGTAGCTTGTATTGCATCCCCACATGTTTAGACAGGAGAAAGGTGGATGTAGAAAGGAGGGCTGGCCAGACTAATACTGGTTTGAGAAGGAAAAGTGGAACCTACGTGGAATTGGATGTGAAAAATGCAATACCAAAGGTGTCAGCTTAGTGTCTTCAAAGGAAAATATTCCCTAATTTTTTCTAAGAAGAAAATACCTATGAAGTAATAATCTTTAAAAAGCTGAGTCCTCCTCAAACACTAACTCAAAAGGACGATAATTTGCAGAAAGGAGAATCTTTATTTTCATGCACAAAACCTGTGGGCTGTCTGGAAAGCAAAACCTGGTAAAACAGCTGAGCCAGGTGCTTAAAAGTGCTTTTCAAGGGGATTTCTCTGTCCAGGTGCTTGCATACGCTTTCCAAGGGGGATTTCTCTGTTGGGCCCCTTTTCCTGATAGCTTCCCCATCACCCATTGTCTCTTCCTTCTGCCATGAGCTCTCTGATGTCCCCACCATCCTCCTGCTCTCCTGGTTCCGTGTTGCAGGATTGTTTTCAAGGTGAATGTTTATATGCAGGCTGTGTTCATCAGAATGAGTCATCTGTGTAGTTTTTGAGTCGTGAAGTGCTGACTCTGGACATGTATTTGTTTTTCTATTCGTTGCTCCCTTCTGAAAAAAATCCTGAACAAATATTTAAAGGTGTTCTGCTTAGGCTGAAATTGCTAATTCGTTTTCAAATCGCTGTGCTTTGGGGATATTTGGTGGAGGGAGGAAGAACAGCCCTCCCTCACCATCCCTGCCCCAGGGGTGCCACATGGGAAGCTGCAGGTTGCTCCTGCTACTCCAGTGGCAAACTCAGCATTTGAAGGAGAAATTTTGCCTCGTTTTTATGGTTTGACTTGTGACTTTATTGTCGCATGTTCTGAGTTCCAAGGAGGAAAATAAATAGCAGGAAAGGAAAGGAGAGTAGGGTTTCCACATGCTTCCTGCATCTTGGGGAGCCATGCTCCGTGTTAGCTGCTGATAAGGAGGTTTTAAACCCACAGGTTTTAAAATGCAGTACACGGTTAAGCACCAGGGAAAATAGACTCTTTTTTCGTCTCTAAAATAGCCATTCCCTGGCAAAGACTGTGCCATTTGGAACACCTCTGCTCCACAGACAGGCTGAGAGAGGTGGTGTTGTTCAGCTTGGAGAGGAGAAAGCTCTGAGGAGACCTTGGAGTCCCTTCCAGTATCTAAAGGTGCTCCAAGAGAGCTGGAGAGGGGCTTTGGACAAGGGCCCAGAGTGACAGGACAAGGAGGAATGGCTTCACACTGACAGAGGGCAGGATAAGATTAGGTATTAGTAAGAAATTCTTCCCTGTGAGGGTGGTGAGGCACTTGAAGCCCAGAGGAGTTGTGGCTGCCTCATCCCTGGAAGTGTCCAAGGCCAGGTTGGACGGGGCTTGGAGCCACCTGGGATAGTGGAAGGTGTCCCTGCCCATGGCAGGGGGTGGGAATGAGATGAGCTTTGAGGTCCCTTCCAGCCCAAACCATTCTGTGGTTAGGCCATAGCTCTCTGTGTGCATGTGCAATGCTGCTGGTCAAGGTTTGAATAAAACCACTTCATCCATCTCTCACATCAGTCAATAAAACATGTTTTGATTAGGAAAACCTCATGTCCATCCTGTGCTCAGTCAGATGCAGCTTCCTGATCCTCAGAAAGGACAGTGTCCGTGGCTCAGTCCCCACTCAGCTTTGAAATGCTGAAGCTTCCTTATTGCTCCCTCCCTCTCTTCCCTCTTCATCCCTCAGATTCAGCCTGTTCTTGAGAGCTTTGCATTTTTGGGGAACTGAAGAAAGCCATCTCCTGGGTTCCTTTGATGACACCGTGACTGTGGGTGCAGATGTACATGCTCAGGAGTCCCAGAGCTCCTCCATGCTTGCAGTAGGTCCACGTTCACGTTGATGTTGTGTAAACCCCAGCCTGTGTGACCGCTTTCCCTGCTGGCACTTCAGACGGTGCCTGCGAGTGTTGGCAGCCGCGGCACCGGCGCTGCTGTGGGCTGCCCCAGAGCAGTGATTGTGTTTGCCTGCTCCCTAGCAACTTGGTGTGCTGGTTCAATTACAAAGGGCTTGGAAAAACGCACTGCATCTGGTTTTCCAACCCCAGATGCGACCACCCCAAAGAGTGATCTAATTCTTTTCTATATAGACTTGAAAACTTCTCACCAGTTGGTGGTGCGGGAAATCAAATAAGAGTCCTTAGGAGCAATAAGATCCACATGCTGGCCTAATTGCACATGGAGCTACACTGCTGCTCCTGCTCCAGTGTGTTTGCAATGCTGCTCTCAAAGGCGTATTGTTAGGTGAGGGGAAAACCCACAAATCTTAATTTGAGAAATAATTTAATGTGGGCCAATAATTAGCTATTCACGATAGGGGCCCCTTCGTGTCTGGTGTGGTGTGTAAGGAGAAGGCAGACAGGGCTCACGGGCAGCCTTGGTCTGTAGGCCAGGGGATGTGGAAAGGGATAGGATCTCATCCTGCTTTTCAGTCCAGTCCTTTTAGTCTACATTAGATCATCTGAGAGTGTTATTCTTATTCTTGTTTTAATGTGGTTTGGTTTTTTTTTAAATTAAGACCAAAAAAACGGTGCTGCTTTCCACCTCTGCAGACTGAATCAGGATAGGACAAGGGGAAATGGTATTAAACTAAAAAGGGGAGATGTAGGTTAGATGTTTGGAAGGAATTCTTCCCTGTGAAGGCAGGGAGGCCCTGGCACAGGTTGCTCAGAGAAGCTGTGGCTGCCCCTGGATCTCTGGAAGTGTCCAAGGCCAGGTTGGATGGGGCTTGGAGCAACCTGGGACAGTGGAAGGTGTGGAAGGGTGGACCTGCATCATCTTGAAGGTCCCTTTCAAACTAAACCCCTCTATGGTTTTGTGATTGTGGGGAAGGAGAGGCAGAACCCAAACTGGGGAGTTACTGGGGAATAGGAGAGTATTGCACAACCTCGACTGAATGCTGAAGCATAACATTTCCTCCCTGCCCTGTTCTGCAGAAGATGCCGCCTGTAACTCCTTGTTTAGGAATTTTTGTTGGCTTAGGGCTTGGGGATCAGACCCTCATCATTTTAAGCTTGTGCTGAGGTGCCAGCAGCTCGTCCTGCCTGGCCAGCATTGCGCTCTTCTACGCGTGAAGAGCCCATGAGGGAAAGTCTGAAACCAGCTTCCTACGCACTTGTAACTTCAGACTGCGTTTTAACGAGGGGGTACCAGCCTTAAACACTCGCTCTGTCTCTTGGAGCGAGCCCCGGTTCGCAGTGGGGGGTGTTTTCCGTCAGGGTTTCCTGTGGGAGCCCCGTGCCGCGCACAGGAAGCGTGGCCAGGCCCGCGGCCATCGGCCTCCCGGGCGGGCGGAGGGAGCGGTGCCAGCCCCGGGCCGAGGGCAGGAGAGCCCCGGGCAGCCACGGGGGTGAGCCCGGCTGTCCACAGGAAGAATAAAAAACTACGGAAAGGCACGACCCCTTGGGACCCATGTTTTGTCAACAAATCAAGCGGGCGCTATTTTAAGCCGCTATGTACCTCACGCTTCCTGTTTTTCAGAAGAAACTTCTTGTTTTTTTGGCTTTTATGTTGATGGATTTATTTTAACGGCTTGTTCCTGAGCCGGTGTGAAGGACTTTTCCCTCCCACGAGGAGGGAGGGAGGCTCCCTGGCATCTGCCAGGGGCAAGGACACCTTCATCCTCCTCCCAGGGGTCGCTTGGAGAGTTCCTGGTTGCACCAAGGGGACCGGAAGGTGGGCAGCCATGGGGTGGCTGTCGAGGGGACGGTGCTAAGCTGAGCCATGTGTGGTTCTCTTTCGAGGAGTGGTGGCCTAACCAGTAAGGACAAAGTAAATAGTGTTCATTTCCTGCTGACCTTTTAACACCAACAGATGTTTTCTCTTACAAGTACCATAGGCCACTTCAGTCCCTGACCTCATCAAGTGGGCTGCTGCCGTTTTCATGCTCGGCAGTCTATAAAACTCCTTATTTAACCTGTTTTGCTGAGACCTGCCTGCAGAAGTGCATCTCCTGCCTTGGGCAGGACCCGTGTGCATTTAGTGTTTCTGACTTTCTTTTCTCTGGATGGACCAACCACTTCCTCCTGATTTTTGTCCTCTATGGAGGATGGCAGATGTTTCCTGTGATGGGCTCTATCAGGCAGCTGGGGGAAGTGAGTTTCCCTTTAGAATATTTTCCCTAGCAGTCCGTGCACAGGTTGGATTTGAAACCCCATGGCTGGAGCAGTAAGTGCATCACCCTTATCCCTGTTTGTGGTGGTTGAGCAGGATGAATGGGATCTTAGAATCACCTCCAAGCTCAAGAAGTAAAAGAATGACAGTGCTGGAGCTGGGTCTTTCATCAGTGTGGAGCCATCCTGGGACCTGCTGGTGCCTTCTCCTCTCTGCCCCATGGGTCTTGGTCCTGCCCAAAGGAATGAAAAGGATTTCACCTCCATCCCAGCCTACTCTGGTTGGAGACGACGTTGGTGTTTCTTTTTTGCCGTGCTGTCTTCCTCTCTCCCACATCACCTGTGGATGGTGCTAGGTGGGGATCTCTGTAGGAACTGAAGCAGTTTGGAATGCAAATGTGGTGGGAAGAGCAGTTAAGCTCTCATTCTTGACATGGGCTAAGGAACGCTCAAGTCTGGCCATGACGTGTGTGTCCAGGAACATCAGAGATGCCTAGTTCATCCAGGAGACAGTTAAAGGTGATTTCTCTGGTGGGTTTCCTGGCCAGAGCCTGTGTTTTTCTGCCAGTCCTGCCTGGAGACCACGGGAGCAAGCTCTGCAGCGAGGTGATGGAGGAGGGAAACATGGAGGCTGACCGGTGTGTGTGCCGTCAATTCTTTGGAGACCTTTCCCTTTGGTGAAGAGCCTTTCTCCAAGACGTGGCAGTAGTGTCTCATGGGATGTCGTCAAGCAGGATGAGGTGTGTCTGTGTCTGGGATGCAAAAAGCCCCATGTGGTGCTTGTGGGCCATTTTATTTGCTGTGTTGTGTCGTGCAAAGCTTCTGTCCTAGGCTAGTGACATCCAGTTCAGAGAGCGAATCCCAGAATCCTACACTGGTTTGGAAGGGAGCTTAAAGCCCATCCAGTCCAACCGCCTGCTGTGGGCAGGGACACCTTCCACTATCCCAACCTGGCCATGGACACTTCCAGGGATCCAGGGGCAGCTTCTCTGGGCACCCTATGCTAGGGCCTCCCCATCCTCATAGGGAACAATTTCTTCCTCATCCTTTCTTTACCTTTCAGGTAGGGGACATTCGAGATATGAATAATTAGCAGTATGATTTTCAGTTATTGTGTTATGCATCTGGAAAGGGATGTATGTTAATCCAAAGTTCACAGATTTACCTTTATAGACTCCTTTTTAATAGGAAATTGAACGTAAGTTGATAGATACTCCCAGGTTGTCACTTGTTGGGTTTTTTGCCTTTCCCTAAAGATATATTTTGGTTTGTATTTGTTCTTTCAGTACTCTCCATTTGTATGTGGTGGAAGATGTTCAGAAGTTTTATTTCATGAGTTGTGATTCTATCCAAGAGCAGCATTTCTGTGCAGGACAAGGGGAAACAAGCTCTCTGTGAGTCAGGTTACCCTCCTTTTCCTCTTCAATCAAAAAGAGAAGAATGCAAATTCTTAAAAATTCCTGACTACTACCCAAACATTACCATTTTTAGAGTTTCAAGTTTAGAGAAAATGACTCACAGGCACTTTTAATAAAGGATTGCTCAAAATAGAGTGGAGTGTGATTCACATTAACGAACGAAGACCCAAGAGAGAGGCAACAAAGAAGCCTTTAACCTGATACTCACTCATCCCCATGAGGATATTGGGAAGGGGATGGTTGGGAATCCCCTCATGGCACCTGGCATTGGAGGAGCAGCGTGCAGGGATCCTGCCCGTCTTGTTTGTTGGGTTTTATTGCTCAGTGTAATTAGGCAGTGCCTAATTGTTGTAGGCAACCCTGAAGATGGCACCTTTGAGGCTGAGGTGGAAGCAAGTCTGCAGCTGGGTGCCTTTGCAAACACACGTGCCTTTTGTTCCCCAGCACTGCGCGTGTGTCCAGCACCACACTGGGCTATTCTGAATTTTAGGGTCACCATGGCAAGAGAGATGTCCCATCCACAGCAGTGTGCTGCCTGGAGGGACTCGGAGTGAGGAGCCAGAGCTGGCTCTACCTGAGAGCAAGGAGCACTCACGAAAAGCTTGTAACACAAGCCTTGTGAGAAGAATTGTTTAACAAATAGCCAGCTAATCTAGTTTGCCTTTTCCACGGTGTTTTAGTTTGCCCTGCACTGGCAGTCAGCCTTTCCCAGGTTTAACCTTGCAAAGAAGATTTTATCTTGCCAGTCTGCAGAGGCTGCTGCTGGTTGTGGAAAGCATCCCTGACTTACCAAATGGATTAGTGGGCAAAATCGATTTTACTTGGTACATTCATATGCTGAAAAGCAACATAATAGCCTCTGCTTTGCTTCCACGCCAGTGAGGGGGAAGTGCCCTAACATGTGCTGGAGACCCTACACGAGTCTGAGAGGCATCTGAGTGTTCTGGACCATATCCATCACCAGTGTAATTCTGACGGCATTGTTTTGGCTGACTGAGCAGGACCTGCAGAAATGCCTTAGGTGTACGTGCTGATGTATATTTTGTGGCTGTCTCTACTTAAGTGCTGAACATTCCCTGTGAGCTATGAGAGCAAAGACCTTCCCCGTGCTCCTTGCAGCGTCTTCAGTTGATATATGGTGTTTTCCCTCCTTTTTGTCAAAGTGTCCTCTGTCCCAGAGATAATGCAATTGCTATTCAGTGCCGTGCAAATACTCTTTTGTATTTGTATCTCTTTTCTATTTAATTATAGTGTATAAATGTCCTCGGTAAATTTGATAAGTTGGGTGAAGGATATTGATTTTCAAGTCTCTCTTGTGCTGGGCTCCTTGTAGTAGCAGCAGCCGTTCCCCAGGCCTGTTTCCTGAGGAGGTTTTGAAGGTTCAGTGTTTAAGTAGCTAGGGATAACAAAGGAATTTCTTTCTCTACAATCACATTTGATCTGCTGATTGCAGGGTTTAAGACCAGAGAGAAGACATTAGTGTTGGGTGCTTTGTTTTTTAAAGCCTTAGACTCAGATCATTAGCAAAAGCAGGTGGGAGGGGAAACCAAGAATAGAGACATTGCCTTCATTCCTGAAAATAAAGCTACCAGCTTTGGGATGAAATGAGAGAGGGATGCTCCCAGGGTCGGAGGAGGTCCTGGGGAGCAGTGGGAGGACCCTGGAAGTGTTCAAAGGCAGGTTGGATGGGGCTTGGAGCAAGCTGGTCTAGTGGAAGGGGGTTGGAACTAGACAGTGTGTAAGGTCCCCTCCAAACCAAACTGTTCTGTGATTCCATGATTCTGTGACTTGCAGCTGGGCAGGGCCCCCCTCACCCCTCCATCACCCCGAGGCTGCAACGGGGCAGGAGAGACCAGAGAATGTGCGGGGAGACGGAGAGGAGGGGAGGGAATTTGCAGGGTTAAAAGGGGAGGACCAGCGGTCTATTTTTAACTGCAGTTTTGAATGTGAAGTGTCACCGATGTTAAAAAAAGCTCCTGGTAAATGGTGGGGAAGATGCAGGCGATAGTGCAAAGCCAGCTGCAGCTTTTTGAACTGTTCGCTGATGTTTGTGAGGAGGCTGCAAACACTTGGTTCGTGGTGATGTCTTAAGTTTCCTTTCCTCAGCCCCAGGTCTCCCTGCACAAGTGACTTTCTGTAAACAGTGCTTAGCGCTTAGCCTTGTAAGATTATTTTTGTTCTTTAAGAGGCAAAGAAGAGAAAAATACAGATATTTGTGCACTTTCCTTTTGCACTTGTTTTCGTCGCGTTCTCTTGGAACATAAAATGTTTCCTTTTTTTTTTTTTTTTTAATGCTGAAAATTGGACGCTGATTTCTTTCTGGCTAATTTCCATGTATTTCTCAGACAGGATTTTTTGCCTTGATCTGTAATGCAGGCCTGTAGCTGTTCTTGCTAAAAGTTTGATCCCACCAGGGCTTTCATTATAAATCCTTATTTTCAGTAGCAAGTTGCTTTCTGCAAATGTCGCCTCTCAGAGGTTTGGGTGGGTAGGGAGGCACCGTCCCTGCATTGCCAGGCCCCGCACCTCTCGGCCATCCACCCCCCAGCTTCCCCAGGATTTGGCAACGTGGGGATTCGGCGTGTTTGCTGCTGGCTGCACTGAGGCAGGAGGCTGGAGCCATTGCTGTCACGCCAGTGATCCGTGGGATAATGCATCCCCAAGTCGTGGCCGTTTCTGTCTATTGTGTCACCGATCCGCGCATTAAAGGGAGCCCGAGTAGGTGTTGCTACAATAAACCCTAACAGCTCTATAGGAGCCGTCACAGTTCATTGCATCAATAATCTGTGTATTAAGGCGTCCCGAGCAGGCCTGGGCACACAATGGACCGTTATGGCTCCAGATGAGCCTGTATAAATTTAGGTCAATAACCTGAGTGTTGTCAAATCCCAAAATTGCCCTGCTACAGAGAGCTGGCAAGGCTTGGAAGAAAGATGTGTAGATTATGCAAACCTGGTGGTTGCAGAGCATACGCTTGACTAAAGGTTGGTGGTGGGAGAATTATTTCATTTTATTTACTGCTAAATCTAAACCTCTCTCCGCTCACTTGGCTTCCTCCTTCCCTCTCCTTTCACTTGGTGTGAATGATGCTGGAAGAGCAGCAAGGGAGAGGCAGGGATGGAGGGATGGGAGGAGCGGGGAGGAGGCAGCGTTCTGCACTTGAGCCGTCCCAGAGCCGCCCTGCATCCCGACGAGCTCTTTCCCACGGGACTTCATGGAAACACTCACACATTTCCATCCTGCCTGTGCCTGTGCCTGACCCCGTGGAGCTCAGTATTGTCTGGAGCATGGGTTTTTCAGGCAGATCCCCGGGGGCTCCCCAGACCCTTGATTACTCCAAAAGCCACCCTCCATCCTCACTGCCGACCCATTTTGTGATCCAAGCCCTCCTTGGTGCTTGATGCCCCAACACCTGGTTGGGCTCTTCTCCTCTCCGCTGTTCTTTGCATCCTGCCCCTTCCTTCCTTTCTCATTTCCCTCAGACAAGGCCCTTTTGTGGGTAGGTGGAGGGAGAGGAATGCCTCCAGCGCAGGCCGGAGAGCCCGGTTCGCATTGTGGGTGTACGCCTGAATGGAGATGTAGCCTTGAACTCTTGAACTCTCTTTTTTTTTTGTCAAGTAAGGCTGCTGTGTGCTGAAAACAAACAGGACTCACTCCGATGGAAATAGTGGGAACAGGTCTCAGACCACGAGAAACAGGGTTTTTCCATGTTTCCATTCTGAGAGTTTCCATTTGAGATTTTGCCAGCAGTTGGGCAGCAGAAGATGAATTAGAGGAGCTGTTAAAGGTATTACACGTGTTTCCCCCTTCGGAGACTTGTTAGAACATATTTTCTTCAGTGATAGTAATAAGTGTTACAAACAAAACACGGTTTTCCCCTTTGAATATTCCTTTACACAGAGCATCATCTACATTAACAAAAAAGTATGTTAAGCAACATGAATAGCTTCAGGCTATTTTATTTCATGTTGCTAAATAAGTCAATGCAGATGAGTGCTTTTTATGTGAGAGTGGCTTGTAAATGTAAGCACTAAGAAAAGGGCAAACTATAACTCCAAAGATTTCCTGGAGACAGAAGAGTGTCACTGCTGCCTTTCACTATTCCCAGTCCAGGCAGAGATCCCAGGACAGGGATTCAAAAAGACTGAATTTGTGCCATGTGTGGGGGAGTTCAGTGTGCTGGAGGAAAGCTGAGTCTCCTGGTTTGCTGGGGCAGGAGGGGCTTCATGTTTGCTCTTCGGGTGAGCAAGGCCCTTCCTGAGTGAATGGTGGAATCTCCTGCAGGGCTTAAGGTTCCTCCTCTGCTCCTCAACTGGAACATGAAGAAGTGGGCTGGTGTTATCTTTTCCTGGCATATGTGGGTGTCTATGTAAGATTTAATTGTCTGATCCTGATTCTGAAAGAATTAAGAAATTGGGAGTGAAGGGTAGGATTCCAGACGTAGAGACACTCCAGCTGTGTGTCCTGTAAGTCTGTAGGGCTGGGATGTGGGGGCCATCATGTCCTTGTCACGTGAACCCGATGCAGCAGCACCTGGTTACAGCTTGGGACACTGAGTATTCCATGGCTTTGTGTGTAAGGATGCCCTCATCCTTCTTTTATTATTTCTTTTAATTTGGAGTGATACAGAGCAAAGGACTTGCAAGAGCCTCAAAGACAATTGGTCCTGGTTTGGTCCTTTGGCTTGGGCACCGAAGGGAACGCGCTGATCCTGGGGTGGTTTGGGTTTGCATTGCTGTGTTGCTGTTTTGAACTTTCTGTCGAGGAGGAGTTCAGGAGTAACTTGTGAGTGTTGCAGGAGCGTTTGCTACATGCAGACTTTCAGTCACATCCTGCAAGGCAGGAGCACCGGGTGCTGCTGTGGTGCCTCTGCCAGCCCCGGGATCAGGGAGGGAAGTGGGCTTGGGGGATCAGCAGCATGGAGTCGTGGGGATGGGAGAAACATGGGGATTCACAGGGACACAGCGGGTGTGTGTGGCAGGAGCGGGTACAGAGGTTGGGAGGATGTGGCTCCTGGCCTCATGGAGATTTTGGTATGCAGCTGGTACTCAGGAAGTTTGGCCACCCTGATTACAAACATACGTGTATTTGGAGATGTATAGCAAGATATCTGCCTCTTTCCTAATTTGATTTGCATTTAGATGGGGAGAGGAAAACCACCGGGGCTGGGGAGTGGGTGGCTTTGTGTGGCTTCCTAGCCAGCAGAAGCTGAAAGCGATTTACAGTTCACATTTAGCAGTATTAGTAGTAACCAGAAGGAGACATCTGAAGGTAAGTGGCCATGTCCTACCTCTTGGCAGTGAGGAAGCTGGATTTGCCTTTGTTCAGCTCCAGAGATGGATGAGCTCTCCCCTCTAGCTCCAGAGATGGGTAATGGTGCCACGGCACAATTTGCAGTTGTTCTCGGTTAATCATGTTCAAAATTTAAAACATAAAGTGCTGTTTGTGAGAGTGAAAAGGATGACATTTGCTGTGTTAAAGTTGGGGGTCGAGAAGTGAACTGAACAAAACCAAACCTTGGAAGCAACAATAGCTGCACACCAAAGGGTTTATTTAAGCAGGACTTTTTTCATAGCTGTTTCATCTTATTTTCCTCTTGTCCTTGCTCTTGCTTGCTCATCTATATGCAGCATATGGAAAGGTTGAAAAGTGGCAATTACTAAATGAGAGTCGACAGAAAGTGTTCTCCAGCAGCTCCAGATGGGGTTAGTGATGCTGTTCCCAAGCTGCCGGTGCTTCACTCTGCAGTATAAAATGCCCTCTAATGGACAAGTAACTGCATAACTCAGCCAACAAACCGGCAAATACTCATTTTTTCTCAGGATTTCTAATCTGCTGTGATGATTTTGGTACAGGAGCAATTAATGGCTTGAGTAGAGAAGAGCTTTTACTTATCCAGATGTGCAAACAGCAAAGGTTCGCCTTTCTCCAGCGCTGATCTTCACGATTGGTGCAAATCAGTAATTAGAAATTTAAGGAATTTTGGTAAAATACAGAATGAGATTTTATTTTCCAGTATGGCAGGGACCCGTGGAGACTGTAAAATTATTTATGTATCATTTCCTCTTGTTTTATTTGAAGAGTTAAGGGTAGTTTTCAGCCATTTATGTGCTTCAGCAAGATTTGTGTGTGTGTGTTATCAGCGTCAGATACTTAGAAAAACAAGATAAGAGAGGTTGAAGGAGGCCCATGATTAATTAGCAAATAGATTAGGCACTCTCAAAGCTAAGTGGATAATTGGGGTTCAGCTCCTGGTTATTGTTTTGCCCACCACCAGCCTCTGAAGGCTGTTGGTGCAGGGTAAGCAGAGCATCAACCTGCTTCACTTCTGGTGCCAGAAAGAGAGATGACAGTTATTTTCTTTAAAGCAATTTTCTTGCTGTCTGTTGGGGTTGTTTGTTTGTATTTCAGCTTTAGGAATGAAGGGAGTGCCAGTTCTGGTATTTCCTAGTTTTTACTTCAAAGCTCACAGAGGATCTGTGGAGGGCTGTTAGTGCCTGACAAGGGAGCATGTCTGGATCTTCTTTTCTCAAAGTCAAGAGCAAATCACTAATGTTGAAAATTGAAATTGGTAAAAGAAGTTGAAAATAAAAGGAATGTCTCACTCCCCTCTTTTTTGTACCATGGCTATTGTGGCAACTTGAATATTGTCATATCAGTTAGTCTTCATAATATCTGTCTGGCTGCTGAGAACCCAGGGTGGAGAGCAATTTGTAGCCTGACATACAATTCTTACTGAAACTTTTCTAAAAATCCAGTTCCAAACAAAAACCTCTCTTATGCTTTACACATCATTAAGATGGAGAGGAAGAAAAATGCTACAAACCCATATGTCTTTTTTCCCTTTGAAGGGCACCTATATATAATTGCAATTCTTCTTTTCCTAAGTCAACAAGTAGCTTTGATGGAGCAGAATTGCTAAAGGGGTAATCACTGTGACTTTCAAGATCTGTAAGGGACGCAGGATCAGGCTCTCTGTGTCATCTTTGAAGCCTCATTATTTTGGCAGATTCTTTATTTCGCTGCATAGTGTTTTAAGATGTGGTCTGCATCATTATGGAGCGTGTTTAATTTAGCAGCAGATGTGCAGGCTCACATGCCATTATGGAACATTTTGTTCACTCATATAATAGCAAGTTCCTCAAAATTGTTACCACTTCTTCAGCACAAGACTCGTACAGGGTGTTATTCACCTTTTCTGTGTGATGAGGAGTGGAAGAGCCCTTTGTGTGCCACCAGCAGGTGCTCACATGGGAGTGCTGGCTCTCCATGAACACATTTAACCAGCTGCCTCCCTGCTTTCCCTGCATCCAGGGAGTGCACCTTCCCCAGCAGGTTTCGGGGGAAGGCACCAGGAAGGCAGTTGAAGAGTAAGGTTTTGGTTGTTAAGATTTCTGGGATGGAAAAGAAGCTGGACAAATAATTCTTCCTGCCACCCCCAGCAGCATCCAGGCATTCCCATGGAGAAGCCTTAACACAGAACATCACCAAATGCTCCATGGCAGCAGAATCATGATAATAACTGCTAAAAACATTGAACCTAATTAAAAATGGCTTTGTAGCAAGAGTCCTGCCCTCACTGTTGTGAGGGTGATGATGGTCTGGGGGAGATGCAGACTGCTGGGAGAGTGTTGAGATTTAATCCCAGCCAGCAGCTCAGTCCCATGCAGTGGCTCCCTCCCTCCCAAGGGATGGGAGGGAGAGAATCAAAAGTATAAGAGTGAGAAAACTCGTGGGTTGTGATAAAGACACTTTAATAGGGAAAGCAAAAGCCCTGCATGCAAGCAAAGCAAAACAGGGAATTCACTCCTCACTTCCCATGGGCAGGCAGGAGTTCAGTCATGCCCAGGAAAGCAGGGCTGCATCATGCATAGCAGTGACTTGGGAAGACAAGCACCAACACTCCAAACATCCCCCTCTTCCTTCCTCTTCCCCAGCTCTACATGCTGAGCATGACACCACGAGGTTTGGGATATCCCTGGGTCAGCTGGGATCAGCTGTCCTGGCTGTGATCCTTCCCAACTCCTTGTGTCCCCCCAGGCCCCTCAGGGGTGGGGCAGTACGAGAAGTAGAGGCCTTGACTCTCTGTAAGCCCTGCTCAGCAATAACAAAAACATCCCTGGATTATGAACCATGTTTCCAGCACAAAGCCAAACCACCACCCCACACCAGCTACCATGAAGAAAATTAACTCTACCTAGCCAAACCCAAGGTGTGATTTACAGCCAGGGTAGTTCTTCCAAAAAATGAGAAAAAGCCTTTCCTCACCCCACCATCCTATTTCACATGCAATGGTTGAGCGTGTTTAATGGAGCAGGAGAAGTCAAGCCCTGGCCACACAGAAACTGTGATTCCTCTTCCCAAGTCGGGGAGTTTATATCTCTCAGGCATTATTTTTAAAAAACCCTATTTTGGGTAATGAAACTCTATGTTTGTTCTCACTATTTGTATGAATGTTTAATCCATTTCTGGTTCCTACTGGGCTATTTGGTTTAATGGTGTCTTAACACTGTGAGTTTCCCATGTGGTTTCATTGTGCTTTAAAAGACGATATCCAAAAAACCCATCCCCAGAAGGACCGTGCTGTCCGTCCCTTCCCTTCCATGTGCTTCCCTCCTCCCCTGCAGTCTCTGAGAGAGAGGGAGGCGATGGGGGCTGAGCAGGGCACTCAGGGCTGTGCCGCCGGCGTGGGGAGGAGGGATGACAGAGTGTTCTCCAAGTGTTCCTCCTGCATTGTGCCGTCTCCTTTGTCCGCTTCCCTCCCCTGTCATTATCTCTGCGTGTCTCCTGCTTTCTTTTCCCTGCGTTGCCTTTCTTACGCCGAACTCTGGTTCCCAGCCCTTCCTGCCCTCCCCACGGCAGCTGAAACGCTGAGCAGTGGCAATGGCCGGGGCTCAGGACAGTGAGCAGCCAGGGATGCTGCTTCAGGGCTGGAACAGTTCACAGCTCTGAGGGCTGCTGTGGTGTTCAAATGTCAGTTCACCTGTGATCGAGCTTTGAAAAACTGGACCTTTACACAAAGGAGAGCTGCTCAAGGCATCAGCAGATACTGACTTAAACAATTCTGCTTGGGCATCCTGCTCTGCTTCCAGCTGAGAGGACTGATGTCCTGCAGTAATCATGAGTACAAAACCTTCTCCAGAAACCACTCCTTTCCTGAGAGCCTAGGAAATATCCGGCAGTACCATCAAAACATTTGGACTGAGTTTGATGAAGTAAGGAACTGTACATGTGGAAACCCAGTATAGATGTGAGGAAAGAAAGATGGAAATTTTCCTTTGCTGGTTGGAAATGGGACCTTTTGCAGTTCGTGGAGCTGGTAGTTTTCTGTAGTAGAAAATCTCCATTTTGTTGCTGCCATATTTCATAGAGGGTAGAAAATGTAGTCAGTTGGTTTGTCACGGAACAGGGTGTAGGGAACACCATCCTGCTTTCCCAAGGCTGTGCACAGACAGGGAACATGTGAGATGTTGTGTCTGGAGCACTGGAAAGGGCTTCTCTTAATCACCTGCCACGTGCTGGGTGGTTTGGTGGCAGTGCCTGTGATGGATGCTCTAAAATGGATGTTCCCCACTGGCACAGGTTGCCCAGAGAAGCTATGGATGCTCCGTTCCTGGAAGTGCCCAAGGCCAGGTTGGATGGGGCTTGGAGCAACCTGGGACAGTGGAAGGTGTCCCTGCCCATGGCAGGGGGTGGAACTGGATGGGCTTTAAGGGCCCTTCCAACCCAAACCCTTCTGTGGACCTGTGGTTGATGTTTGTGCTCCTGTCCTACCTCCGTGTGCCATAAAAAGATGGTACAAAAGTGCAAGTTGAGAGAGAGCTTAGAAGACAGGATGTTCTTCACAAATTCCCCTTTCTCTTACTTGTGTCTAACAGTGCATCTTATTTTGGAAAATCACCTTTATTTCTTTTCATTTTCCATCAAAAGTTGGGATAAAAAAAGCCCTAATACAGCCTTCTCTGCTCTCATTTTCTGGCTCATGGATCTCTTTAACAGACAGTATTCAGAAGCTATTTAAATGTGTTACGTCAGGATTGGGGTTTTTTCCTAAAGTGTTTTATTTAAGTCCTTCCTTAAATAAACAAATAGCTGCTGGGCTATCATCGTGTCCAAGGGTTTTCAACAAAATTTACATTTTGAAAGACACTGTTGGAGGCTAACATGGCCATGCAATTACTGTATGTAAATCACTTCAGTTGTTTCCTAATCTTGCTGAAGATGAAGTACAATTTTTGTGCGTGTGCCTCTCCCTCTCAAATTTCCTTAGACAATTATGTTTTCTTGTCTTTTAATTGCTGACCATGATTTTTGTTCTGCCTAGCCTGATTGTATTTATTTTATGGTGGGGGACATTTAGCCTTGTGATTGTTTTGAGATTGGGTTGGCCATAGAAACCACTGGGGACAGATTGAAGTTGGGTGCACAACTAATTGCGTCCTCCATCCCACAAATGGAAGAACTGCTTTCTTAATTACAGCCTCGTGCAAAGGCTGGGGAATATCCTCTTGTTCCTGTGCCCCACACATCTGCTTTTCTCCATTTTATCCATCCCTGCCAAATCCTGCTCAGCAGCTCCTGCCACATTTTTAATAAGTCTTCTGAGCTGGGCTTTTACTGCTGCTCGGTACCACCACGGACACCTGTCAGACAAAGATGGGGCAGTTCATGTCATTAGGAAGGAGCTCATTCATGGGCATTACATTAAGCTGTGCGGGACTCTGATGAGCAGTAATTTCTCTGATTGTTATTAGTTTCTTTTGTAGGAAGTTTTCCTCCAGGGAGTAATGCTGGGAATTGAGATGGCTGGGGAAAAAAACTTTAATGGACGCATTCGTCCATCAGGAAATGCACTCTGTCAGAATTAAGTACACTTTGCAAATTGGTTTTGTTTGGGGAAGTCAAGGAGGAAAGAGTTGCAGCCCCAACATAATGAATCGTTTGAGTGTTTTCAGAACAAAATGGTAACTTTTTCTCTTCTGATGTGATTTTTTTTTTTTTAATAACCTGGTATTTCTGCCTGAAAGTGGAATGGGATGTAATAGAGGTAAAAAGTCATGTGTGTGCCTGTAAATGTTGATCATGGAAATGCCATTAGCTACTCGGGCTTTAGCTACACTAACAGCTTAATTTTTGTCGCATGAAATATTTTGACTGTACCAAGCTTATGCCTCCGGAATGGAAGTTTTCTGCGTTTTCTAGAATGTTGCATTAATTTTTAATATGAGTGGGAATCGTGCTCTTTAGCATCCCTATGTTCAAAAAAAATCAATTAATTATTGCTATAAATCTCAGCGATTATGCTGCAGTTGTGCTGCTGGGAAATTGGCCATTAACTACCAGGAAATCGCCGATCATCCCTTAGTTGGAATTCAGCTGTACCGACACGAGGCTTTTCCTTTTGGAAATTAACTATCAATGTGATGCATAATTGATAACCATTTATAATAATAACAGTAATCTCCATGAAATTGTCATCCCGGCGTGCGGCGGCTTTGTTAGAGCCTTTACCCCTCGCGTGCTCAGCCTACTGCACTGGTTAACTGGGTTTCCTGGGAAGTTATTGGAGTGGTTTTAGGAGAGCCAGCACTGGTGCAGAGGAATAAAATGCAAAGCAGAAATGCCTGACTGGGCTACGTGAACCTGCAGAACCTGAAGGGCTCCAGAGGATGGGTTAAGCGTTGCTATTGCTGCTCTGCACAAGGGGAAGCAAAACTCCAGGTTACAAACATTGCCCAAGGTCAACTTCTGGACATCAACCTGGATTTTCTGGTGTGGTGTCTTCTCTTGTGTCCTGCATTTCGTGAACTGGGGTTTTTTTTTGGTTTGTCACAAAAATTTTGTTTGCAAATGCTGCAGTGTGAAAATTCACCTGCTGGGGAGGAGCTGTTTGGGGGTCAGTTTGAGCGAGTGGTGCCAAGTTTGTGGTTACTGCTGGCTTTTCAGAATTTATTCAATTTTTTAACCCTCTCTAGTGTATGTAGGCGGAGAGGTTGGGACTTTTCAGTGTTATACAGATGGCCACTCAGGAGAGGGTTTCTTGCAGTGCTTACACTCATTCCTGCCTTCCTCCTTCCCTCTCCTCCTTGCACAGCCTCTGAAAATGTGCTGGTGCTTTGCTTTGTCCCTAGAAATCAGAAATCTGTACTAATTCTGTTCTATTGGTGCCTTTCAGTGGGTGGTGGATGGCTGGTGGGGAGCAAAGGCCTCCTTGAGCAGGATCCGTCCTTGGGAAGGTTTGTAGCTGTTATCAGGGTCATCTGTCTTCACCTTAAAATACAAAAGAGGATATTGAATCAGCAGTCGCATAAAATATTAGTGTGTGTTGTGTTGGATTGTTGGAATTCAGCTGTCAGCATGAGGCCTCTTCTTCCATGTCTTGATTCATGAATACTGTTGTGGAACTTGTTTTGAAAAACTCACACCTGGGTTTTACATCAAAAAATCAAACCTGGTAGAAGTACCACAGCAGCACATTTAGAGGCTGCAGCTGAGCTCAGGTCGGAGTGCTCAGGGATTAAACAAACCTTTGGGTCTCCGTAGGAGCAAAACGCATCAGACCTGAGAGTATCCATTAAGGGTCTTCCTCTGTGCCACCAAAATGCAGAAAACCTTTAGCTGTTGTCTCTTTGGAGAGCGTTTCTTGTCAGTCAGCCACAGACGTGGCTTCACGGATCATTTTATCTCACTGGCATTGAAAGTGTGTGCACTAGAAAAGGCACCCGAAGTTTAATGCTGGCCCTTCAAGTATGAGGGCAAGGACAGGCTGCAGTGACAGCTGGAATATGCATCAAGGTCTTCTTGCAAATTCAAGGTCCATTGATGACTTTTACAGGGCAAGGCTTAAATATGAAAGTACTGGCAGAGCAAAACCTACTTTCCTTGTTTTATGTACTCTCTAAGAATCTTTCAGCATCTGTGAGCCTACAAAATAACCTCATGGATCTTATCTGCTAGGAATAGATTTTAAAGTCAGAAATAAAACTGGGAAGCCCATGTAGTGCTTTGGCAGTTCTTGTGTACAAGGCTGGTTTTTGGGATTGCAGGGAGGATAAAGAGAGTGATTTGTGGTGCCAGATGTGTGACTGGTGGGACGCAAACTCACAGCCGTCCTTTCCAAAACCTGCTCTGCTCCTGGGCACAGGCAGATCTCACCTGGTATGCTGGAAATCCCACACTGGTTTGGGCTGGAAGGGGCCTTAAAGCCCACCTCGTTCCACCCCCTGCCATGGGCAGGGACACCTTCCACTGTCCCAGGTTGTCAGCCCCATCCACCCTGGCCAGGAGCACTTCCAGGATGGGAAGTACTCAAATCTTACGAATCCTCTCCTTTCTCTGCAGGATCCACAGTGGCGGTATGCACGCCCATTCCTGTGAGTTTTCCTAAGCTCCTGGGGGACTGCTGTGCTTTTTGAGTCAGAAAGTTGGAAAATCCCGTCAAGAATGGCACTTGTGGATAAACACAAAGTCAAGCGGCAGCGACTGGACAGAATTTGTGAAGGTAAGAGTGTGCTCTCATTTTTCTGCCAGATGATTAGGGTAGAATATGTGATTTTTCCTTGTTTCTTTCAGTACTTAGGCAGAAAGAGATCCGAATCCAGGGCTAGATTCCCTGTCTTCTCTGTAGCCTCAAAATACATTCACACAGTTCTGGTTACTCACTTGGAAGTCATGTGTAGTCCTTTGAATAAGATCTTTGTTTAATTATCTGGTCATCTCTTTGTATCCTAATTTCTACTAAAATGATTTGGTCGGTCCCAATTTAAAACATATTTACTGTCATCCTGTAAGAAACTGATGGAAAATTTAAGGGTGGTTGTTCTAATGGTTTTGAGCACGTTATTGTAACAGCTTTTCTTTGGTCGGTGTGTGGGGATCAGGCAGGTTTGCTGTAATTCTTCATTCATGGTATATTACAGTCTCATGGCACAGGTGACTTCTAGACCTTCAAGATCAATTTTCCAGCAGAAAAAGTTTTTAGGAAACATTTGCTATTGCAGCTCACATGGTGTAAGCTACTGAAAATCAAGTGATGGCAAACAAGCTCTGACTTTTTGTTGTCCACTCCAATAATTCTCCAATGCTTGTGCAAGTTTTGCTATCAGCAACAAATGCAGAGCAGAGTTTATTTTAGGAAGAATATCTTTCGTCTCTTCAGGAGTTCCAGTGTTCAGCTGCTCTTAAGGAGATGGATAGTGGCCTGCAGGGTAACAATTTGCAGTATTACTTGAACGCCAACAAGGTGAAATAGGATTTGGTGGTGGATGAAAGCACAGAGCTCACAGGGGAGTTGTGCTTGCACCCATTTGAGCAAAGTGTGTGGGGCTTTGTGGAGTTTGTGAGTGTGAAATGCTGCTCAGCAGGACAAGGGTGGGGTTTGCCTTGACTTTTCTGTGTTATATATTGCTTACTCTCCATTGCTGCTGGTTTAAACTCATCATAAGTTACTTACCTCTATTAATTTTGCCCTATTAATTTTGCCCTATTAATTTTGGAAAAGGGGAGACAGAGCAGAGGAGACGAGTTAGGAGGGAGTATCCAGGGTGCGCTGCAGTGTGGAGCTGCCTCTTTCTCCTACAGAATGTCATAAACACTCAGGTGTAGCACACTATCTCATCTTCAAGACTTACTTTGAACTTGACTTAAAAGAGTTCTATCAGCTGAGCCTGGATTTTCAAAAGCTGCCTTCCTGGTTTGATGTTTACCATCAGATCTAGTTGCTGAGTGTACAAGAAATTCAAAAGGATCGTACGACAAACCTGCTAACGGAGCTTTAGATGTGATTAAAGTTTAGATTATTTTTCTCTGATATATGAGCTTTTTTCTTCTTTCTTGGTCAAAAGATATTCTTTTCTAATCTGTAAATGTGCAGGAGACATAACTTTTTAAAGTATGCTTTGTCATTTGTCACTGGGTTTGTGATTTGATGGAAATGATGGGAGTCACCATTGCAAGACGCTGTTGTGTTGTATTTGTGAGCAACAGACAAGGACTGAGTGTGAGGAGCATTGTAAAAATTACCTTGAAAAATGCAAAAAGCTTCGGATCTGCCAAAATACTACATTTGTAGGACAGCTGGATACTCTACTGGCCTCTCTGATGGCTATTTTTTATTATAGGCTCCTAATCTTGGATTCTAGCATAGGAAAGCACTGAAAGGGGCCATTCCAGCTGCTGTGAAAACACACTTTGAAAAAAAAGATCGTTTTTCTCAGTTTTGTCTTGAAAGGTATATAGAATAATCAGTGAAAGGTGATGAGAACTTAGGGAACTGGTTCGGCAGATGGAGGAGAGGGGTCTTTGCTAACAGAATTGTGTTCAGTCAGAAGAATCTATCGCTCCATCAACCTTAGGGCAATGTGGTCCAGAATAGTTGCTTTTAATGATTTCCTGTTCTGTGGAAGCACTTAAGGAGCTTTTCCCTTTAAATGTGAATGGGATACAAAGCTGCATTTACCTGATGAAAGACTAAATGTCTGGTAGCACTGAGGTGGATTTCTGTGCTTTTCCTGAAGTTGCATATACCATCCCTTTTACTATTCCCCACACCCACCCTTGCAGACTCTGCTAGGAATGAGCTTTATTCCATGCAGCAGGATGGTGGCAGGTCTGGAGGTGAAATATCCTCGGGCTACATGTTGTAATCACTGTCCAAACTGCCAGACAGATTCTTCTTCCTGCAGGCTTACTGAAACCATAACCAGACACATGTTGAGGGAAATGCCTTACAAACTGTTGGGGCATTAAAAGAGTTTATTAAGGAGTTGCAGTGTTTGTGTTACTCTGTTAAACGTGCATCTGGCGTGGAAAAATAATCTAAGCCATACAAGGAGGTGGTATTGTTTAAAAAGCCAGTTCACAGCCTTTACAGGCAGGTTTATGAGTCTGCCAAAGAGAGGAGCTGTGCAGTCTCAGTGCATGGCTCAGCTTCACCAGTTCCTCTAGTTTTGGGGCTTTTTAAATATATATTTATGACATCTTTGTATGACAGCGTTACATTTTGCTCTGAGCAGGCTGGTTTGAAGACGTGAGCTTTTTGACCAAGTCACAAATTTTGATCTGTAGAGGAATATGGATGGGATAAAGGTCCAGACTTGAGGGGATAAAGGAATTTCAGGGCAGCAGCCTGAAGCAAAGACATTTTGAATAGTCTGTCAACAATTAAGTGGGTTGGTGATGCCCATCCAAATGAAGTGAAGTTGGACTGTGCTCACAGTGGTCTTGGCTTACCCATTTCTTTCTCTTCTGGTTGTCCCGGAGACTTTGGGTGCCTGTTCTGTAATTGGATCCATATGGGTGGAAGGATGGACCCATTGAATGGCTGGGGCTTTTGCAAATAATATATATAGAGAGTGGTTTACATAATTCCAGTTTGTGGAATTGTGTCTTATTCCATAGTGGGTCAAAGTATGCTTTAGAGGTGGAGCCGCTGGTGCTGTGTGGAGTCAGACTTGTCCAGCAGCCCCTCTTTTGGGTCCTGTTCCCATGAGCTTGTGATTTTGCCACATTTAAATTTTTTTTTGAGCTGAAATTTTCCATCCCATGATGGGTTTTTTACCTCGGAGTGTATGAAAAAAAAAAAGAGAAAAAGAGTTCCAGTAAAAATTGTGGAGCCACGTCCGAGTGGGAGATGGAGAGGGAGGGCTGTTGGCTTTGCTGTGTGTGAAACAAAGCCGAGGCGCAGTCTTGCAGCCATGGATGTGGAGCTGCCAGACCCGCCTGCTCTGCCTGGGATAAAAAGGGCCTGAATTTTGCAGCCAAGTTGCAGTGTGTAGGAGTAGGCTCATTCCCAAACCTGGTGCAGTTTCCAGCCTTTCAAAGAAATGGCAGCAAAAGCCCTTGGGGCAGAAGCTCACCTGCCTTTCATTTAGGAAACGACAAGAGAGAGATTAGATGTAATTTTTTCTGTGCTACCTGTGGCAGAACAGGGTGTGTGACAGTGCCTCCAAGCCCCACACTCAGAAGAGCATGGCACTCCTGGTGCTTGGTATCCATCCCTCCCATGGGACTCCAGTGCTTGCACACGGCATTCCCAGGCAAGGAAATAACTTGCAGCATCATTTTTGCTGCTTGCTCAGCTGATCTTTATCCCGTGCTTCTGTCAATATGGTTAAACAAATATTAAACATCACCAGGAGCTAGGCAGGGAGTGAGGAGCAGCCCATCCGCAGTGCTGGCTGTGTCTGTGGGAGCAGGCAGAGGAGAAGGTGCTGTGGCACTGTGTCATTTCTTTGTTGAGTGTCAAAACTCAGTGGGGACAAGGCAGCAGTGGTGGCACATCCCAAATGCAGGATGGCAGCATCTTGTCTGTGTGTAGAACACGGGTTTCCCAATTCCTCTGTGATGATCCCAAGTGCTGCCTGTGCTCTGGACCATTGCAGCCCTGCCTAGCCTGTCTTCAACACCAGTGCCATGGAATGGGAATGCCTGGCTTTAGAGGTTGTAGTTGGCACTAACATTTATGAGTCAGTTAAGCTTTCAGCACATGCCCCAAAAGTGGCAGCCCTGAGATGAGCAAGAAGCAAAGTGAAAAAATAATTGCAAGGCCAAGTGAGCCCAGACATTTTCTGACAGTTTTTGCTCCAGGATTTGTCATTATCCAGTGGGAAATCATGTCCTTACGTGTCAGTTTGTGCCACCAAAGGTGTCTGTACTTTGCAAAATAGAACTGTTTGCAGGGCAAACAAGCCATCCATATTCTTTGTTTTCTTTCAGATCCTTTGATATGTCTGCTGGCTGATAAATGCCTGCACAGTCACATAATACTTTTCAGTGCTTAATGCACGAGTCCCTGGCTTTTTGACTTCACTGCCTTACATTCTGAGTGGCACCGTGGTGTCTTCTTTGGCTGAGGTTTCTGTGGTGCTTGCTACCCATAATTCATACTTCCAGTGGGAATTCCTCATGTATTTACCTTCCAGCCACTGTAGTATCTGGGTGTGGCCTTGACTCTCCACAAACCCTTGTTTCTCAGTGGGAATGTGACCCCAGTGTGGTTACCGAAGCCTCTTGGGTGGGTCTGAGTCCTTGATGCAATAATTTGTCTGCAAACCTTGAACAGGCACCTTCCCATGTCACACTGTCCAGCTGGGATGATGGAATTCCGGGGTGGGTGAAGGGGCTGCCCAGGGAGGTTTGGAGTCACTATCCCTGCAGGTGTCCAAGGAGGGACTGGAGGTGGCACTCAGTGCTCTGGGCTGGGGACAAGGTGGGGATGGGGCACAGCTTGGACTAGGTGGTCTCAGAGGTCTTTTCCAACCTAGGAGATTGCGTGAAATGGAGGAGGGAATTTGGGGTAGGAATGGATGTTTTCAACATCACCAAAGTCATCTCTGCCGTGGCTGCATGAGGCTGGTAAATTCATTTCAAGGGTGGACAGAAATTTTGTATTCCACTTTTCCCCCTGAGACAGAAGTCAATGCAGAGCATGTCCAGTGATATTTGAGTAATTACACTATGTAATGGTTAGTACTCTGCTACCTACCTGGATCTATGGCAGGGGTGCTTTTTACCTCTTTATTTCAGTTTATCCTCCATAGAAGTGGACTTAATAATCACAATGTCAATTATTGCTTATTGTGCACTTTCTTATTGTTAAAAAAACCCACACTAACTGTCAATAAAAGTGCCCCTGAAGAATTGTGATGTTTCGGGCTTTTCAGGAGTATTTGAACAATGTGTCCCTGAGGTCTGGGCTCCCACACCACTAAGAGCAGACTGTGGAACAGGTTCTCATTCAATAACCACAGTCTGTCCGTGCTAAAAAATAGAGGAACCTTGCTCCTGGAACCAAAAATATATACTTTTTATACTTTAAAACTCCAATTCTGGAAAGTGGCTGCCTGCAATTCTTGCTGCTTTGTATAATGTTACAGTAGCCAAAATGAGTACATTTGATATTTGGGTGGAGAAATTTTCTTCCATTCTTGCAAATTTGCACACCAAGTAGCATCTGATAATACTTATTTTACTGCTTAGAAATAGAATCATCTTATCTCAGGAACTCCTTATCACCACTAGGCATTTGATGAGAAACAATGAGTTAAAGATGATATCAAGCACGGAAGAAACCGCTTGTCCTGAGTAAAAGTGACTTATTTAGAATAAATGTAGACCTTTTTTATCTAGTGGATTTGAGTTTCTTTGTTCCATGAATATAAAACACAGTACAAGGATTTCCCCACCATGAGAAAGCTTTTTGTACTTTTTCTTTTTTTAGCTTTCCACCTCAAAGCACATAAACTATCAGGCTTTTAAGGAAGGGTTGCTTACCACATTTAGCCTAGAGAAAAAGCAGTATTAGCTTGTCAGATCTTCTGCCATTGCACCCTGTGCTGATTTATGCAAACTGAAGATCTGTCTGGCTGCTCCTGATGTTTTGCTTTTCCAAAATTAAGTTCTTTGGCCTTTATGAAGGTTTCAAAAAATTACTTCAAATTCATAGAAAAGCTGGATTACACCTCTTTTTACCAGTGAAAAGTAGTGCTCTTAATTATCCCTTCTCTGACAGAGGCATGGCAGGTTTGGGAATTACTTGTCATTAATAGGTTTTGTTAAAATTTTATGGTTTTTTTTTAATTGTACAGTATCCTGTGGATGTAGAAAGTTCAAGCAACCTCAGCGAGCTTACAGATATTATTCAAGCTTATTGACCTTATTCCATGGTTTTCAACTCTTTTGCTGTGCTGAATCAAGAACTCACTATGCTCCTAAGTGTCCTTCTTGTGCTTTGGGATGGAGCTCGTATCCAGGGGTGTGCTGTGCTCCTTGCATGGAGGCACAGGCTGCTCCAGGAGCTTCCAGTCCTGTGTGGATGTTTTTCCTGTACATTCCCTCCTGTGACGTTCCACAGGGGAATGTGCATGACAAGATGTAGGACTCGAGCCAGATATGAAGCCAGCCTGACAAAATGCCCCAGGCATCCAGGAAAGAGTAAGACACATTTAGATAAGGTTGCAGACAAAAATTCCATTAATTTGGTGTGCATCATAGTAGATGTGTGGCTCAAGCTGTTGCAGGAGGGGGAGCTCCCCTTTCCCTGGACTGGAGGGCCGTATGCGCCAAAATAGGAAAAAATTCCTCTGTTGTGTTCTCCTTGTGTTTAAACCCACATTGATGGGAACTTAATACGTGTCTAACTCTTAATTCTGCCTTGTATTTTTCCATTTTCCCCAGCCTCCAGACAAGGTTCCGTGTAACACGCTTTACAACTTCGTGTCATTAATTAAGAAACAATTACAGCTGATGACTTCAATACCATCAAGTTAATTTCCATCCTTACCACATTTCCTGTTTAAATTAACTGGTTTAGGGATTAACATGTTGTCATCATATCTAGGGTTTTTTTCTCCTTACTCCAAATCCTCTCCCGTATTTAAAGATTACTCCAAAAAGTGATAATATTCCCAGGATATTCACTGGGAAGGGGTTGTTGGAGCAGGGCCTCGGGGCAGCCCTGGTGCCTCTTCCCGAGCTCCGGAATGTGGGAGCGCTGCAGAAGCTGCCTCCAGCATCCAGGGGGTGGAAGTTGGCTGCTTCCAAATATGTGAGAGAAATGATCAGTCCTCAGGGACAGATGAGAACAGGATGGGTTTTCTTTCAAAATACCAAAAAAACACTTTTATCTGACTCCTAAGTTACACTATTTCAGGGCCTGGTGGTGTTTGGATCTGGACCAGTCTTTTCAAATTTATCCTGATTTCCTGAAAATTTGCTGGTAAATATTTTGACAGGCGTAGGACATCTGGCTATACTAAAATAAAGCTGCAGGGGAACACATTACACAACTTTTCTTTTATATTTTTTGCTCTCCCCAAACAGATGTAATGGCTTGAAGTGCCAAAACAGTGAAGGTTTTCATTAGAGAGCTTTCTTCAAAGAGCAAGTTTTGAGTTGGTTTTGCATTTCTTAAAATTGCAGGACATTGATCATTTACTAGTGACACTTTTATATAGCCCATTAGCTTAACACTATTAATTTGGTTTTTCTTTTTTTTTTTTTAGATTATCTTTTTAATTTTTATTTAAAACAAAATACTCTCTGCTGCCATCTAGCACCTCAAAACTTAGTAGTAAACAGGTTAAGTTCACAAAATAGCCTTAGTTATAGATTGACACCCATTTTGGAGAGAAAACTGTGTTGCTGCTGATGATGATACAGATATTTGACTCAGCAAAGAGGGAACACAGTAAGATACAGCTCACTTTTGATGATTTGCAATACAACAGTACAAAAGACTGGTCTTTTAAAAAAGCAAGACATAAATGCTTTTTTAGCAAAAGTATCATTTCCTCCTGTTTGGTTTTGGTTTTTATCCGTGATGGGTGTGAAAGGGAAGTACACGTTTCAAGCTCTTGGCATCATCAGGGGAAGCAAAGCACAGAGACACCCTGTACCCCAGCCTATTTATCACCCCAGGCCGTGTCACAGTCTAGTAATTAATTATTTTTTTATGCCAAAGCCCAGGCATGCATAGCAGAGTTCAGATTTACAGTATATATTCATTTAACAGTGGATTTCTCTACTGCTTTCTGGGACAGATTTAATTCCCATGCTTTTCATTACACATGCTGTTTAAATCTTGATCCTGAATTCTTATTAAAAATGATGAGATTTGACCTCAAAGTCTAATACCCAGTTTTGGAGACAAGGTGCTTGACGTGATTTCTAGAGGATTATTTTTAAGAGCATTCATAGATTAGATCTTTGCGAATGGTTGAGGGATGTGCCCAGTGAACCTCGTCTGCTGCTTTTCACCCACTGTTCAGCATCCGGATTGATTTTTATTCTGTAGTCCTTGAGACTGTGGAGCTGTGTGCTGTAGGGATACATCTGATATTTTTATTATCCCTTTGTTGATGCAGGAATGTGACAGTGCTGTTTCTGCCAACTTTTATTGGAGTTTCCCCATACTTAAAGGCAAAATGGTTTCTGATTGAAGTTTGAAGAGCTTGTAAGGCTCATTCCAATGGCTCAAAGTGTGTTTTACAGCTGCACTTCTCTTTTTTTAGCTGCAAGTGTGTTTTAGATGATTGCTGCCTTCCTGCATTTGTTACCTGCAGTTTGATTTTCTTCCTGGATGGCAAATCATGGAATGGTTTGGGTTAGAAGGGACCTTAAAGACCATCTTGTTCCACCCCCTGCCATGGGCAGGGACACCTTCCACTATCCCACATTGCTCCAAACCCCATCCAGGGATGGGATATCTACAGTTGCTCAGGGCAACCTCCAAGGCTTTTCCAGGGAGTATGATAACATGAGGTGATAAAGTTACCACATGCTCATTGGGGTGCTTCTGGCACATACCTCATTCCCAAATAAATAGAAGATAATTTGTAGAACCATAGAATGTCCTGAGCTGGAAGAGACCCACAGGAATCATTGAGTCCAACTCCTGGCCCTGCACAGACACCCCATCAATCCCACCCTGTGCCTGAGAGCATTGTCCAAATGCAGCCTTGGGGCTGTGCCCTTTCCCTGGGGAGCCTTTTCAGTGCCAAGCATCCTCTGGGGGAAGAACCTTCTCCTGATATCCAACCTAAACCTGCCCCAACACAGCTCCAGCCATTCGCTCTCATCACAGGGAAAACTGGGGTAAGGCACCCATCTGTGAAAGGGGATATCCAGATGGAGAGTTGTTGTGTGGCAGTGACTGGAGACGTGGGTGGCTGGCCATGAGGGTGGCAAGGAGCACATCTCCTACATCCAACCCCTTCCAGCCAGAGGTTGGCACAGAACGGCAGCGGAGAGGCAGGTCCACAGGCACAAAGGGAAAGGTCACTCATTTCTTTCTGTGAAACGCTTCCGTGCACCTTCTCAGCACAGCGCTGGCTGGTGGGAGGGGAAAAGGCCTCGCATCCTCTCTCTTCACACTGGCTTGTGGGGTTTTGGGGGAATCCTTGGGGAATAATTCAGAAGAGCACTGCAATACAGTGTCAGCAGCTTGGAGAGGAAACGTCTGCTGGCTCTGGCATGGGAGGTTCCTTGCTGTGTGTTTGTTGGGGTGCCATACTGACCTTTTATTTTCCGTGTGCCTGGGCCCAGTTGTATGTCACTAATGGGAATGGCAGCTGAACCCAGTCACTGGTCCCAGTTTGCGCGCCACATTTCAGGGCAGCGTGTGCTCCTTCATTCCTGGAGCCCGTCACGCCAATGCTTATGGCACATTCTACCCCAGCGCTGAGGGACCGAGTTACAAACGGACATAAGCTTTTGGTTTTTTTGCTTTAAAGTCATCAAAATGCAGAGTTCCATGAGGCAATGATTGTTTAATAACCGGCTGATCTTAAGAGTGTTTTGTTGTAACGCACCAAGTTGGTGTTTTGTGAGCGTTTTGTTGAAGTTACAAAGCATCGATGCTTTTGGTTTGGAAATTGGTAAAAGCATGTGGCAGGGCTTCAAGCGCTGAGTGCTTTCAGATGCTGTGCTGCTCCTTTGATTATTGAAAATGATTCCAGCACAATCCTGCTAATTTTCTCTTTGTGCTCCCTTAATTTCAGGAGACTGTTAAAAAGTCCATCTAGGCAGAGTGCTTATTGCCACTGTGAGGGACATTTTGCAGAGCCAAATTTTAGCAAATGCAGTAGTTTCAAAGGATTTGGAACATTTTCTTGCTGCTTTTCCTCTCCCTTTTTTTTTTTTTTTTTTAAATTTTGTTTCTTTTCAATTTGTGCGCATGTGTGTGTGTGTGTGTGCATTATTCACACTGCATCCCATTCCTTTTCTTCTCCACAGCATCCATGGCACACCACAGTATAGAGTAAGCTCATTTCTGCTTCCCTGGCATCCTGCAAGCTGAACATGGGCGGAGGATGTTCAGGAGAGGCTTCCTGAGCTTTGGGGGTCATTAGGCACAATCACACGCAGTCCTTGAAAGCCCAGGCAGGGAGGGCAGGAGCATTTATCCTCCCAGGAGCTTTGTACCTTGTCACCTGAAAACATATGACAAACACTGATTAATCTGAACACCATCCGAGTGTGAGAGGTGTATATTATTATATCCCTCTTGATGGAAGGGGAATCGGCAAGTAAGAAATTAAGCAATTTACTCTCTTGACAGTGGCAGAGCGAGGTATAAAGGCTGGGTGTCCTGATACCTGCTCTCTCCATTAACAAGAGATGTATTGGTTCTCCAGAGAATTTTTCACTACCAGGGGTAGGATTCCTTTGCCTTTGAAAGAGAAATAGCCTTTCCCATACTGCTGCATCTTACAGTTTTTGCCAGAAATTACATTTGGCACGTTGTTTCTGTTCCGCTCTCTCCCAGAAGAAAATAACTGGGGAGAAAACATCAACATCTTAATCTACATTAAAAATATTTTTTCCCCAATATAAACAGGATTTAAGTTTATAGTTGAAATATATTTTACAATAATAAGAAGCAGAACTAATCCCAATCTGTATTATTTTGCTGCACAGAATAATTTTTCCTGCAACTTGCTTTCAGAATAGGTAATGAAATGTTTTATATCAATATGAATGAAATTTTGCAGCCAAACTCTCCTGAGTCAGCGCTACAAACTCCAAAAAATGTTGTTTACACAGTTGTGTTGCAGATTTAGTATCCTGATTTCCTACCCTGGGTTTTATGTGTAAAACACTCTGCTCATGGGAAGAGAACAGCACTTTCTAGCATTGCTTGTTTCACATCCACTGCAAGAGGGTTCCAGGCTCACATTTCTTGCCTTTTGAATGCAGTGTCTAAACAATGGGCCCACCTTTCTTCTACTCTGTCATCACCTTTTTTTCAGAGCAGACTTCTGTGGTCGTTGTATCATAACCAAATATTGTGGCCAAATTTACCATGTATGAGATCAATGCTAAACTGAAAATCAGGATATTAAGTCAAAACTCTGCATTTTTCACGTGATCTGAAATACCAGAGCATTTAATCTCTTGATCAGCTTTTTTTTTTTATGTGTGTGGTTTTTTTTTCCCTTTCCCAAAATACCTCTAGAATTAAAAGATAAAGGGAGAGTAAGTTTTCTGCCTGTTCCACAGTTCTTGTCTCCCCCTCATGTTGAGGATGTGGGTGCTCGTGCCTCCAGCATTCTCAAGAAACACCAGTGGGATCGGTTACATCAGCTTGGGCCCCAGGGCCTCTGTATCTTCTCCTGGCCATCCTGCTTGGGTCTGGATGCAGAAATAGGAACAGAATCATTTCAGAGCATTTCACAGAATCATAAAATTGTTTGGGTTGGAAGGGACCTTAAAGCTCATTTAGTTCCACCCCCTGCCGTGGACACCTTCCACTATCCCAGGTTGCTCCAAGCCCTGTCCAACCTGGCCTTGGACACTTCCAGGGATGGGGAAGCCACAGCTTCTCTGGGCACCCTGTGCCAGGGCCTCACCACTCTTACAGGGAAGTATTCTTTCCCAATATCCCATCTAACCCTACCCTCTGGCAGTGGGAAGCCATTCCCCAATGTCCTATCAGTCCATGCCCTTCTAAAAAGTCCCTCTCCAGCTCTCTTGGAGGGCCTCTTCAGGTGCTGAAAGGCTGTAATAAGATCATCTCAAAGTTTTTCCAGGGGGAACAATCTCAATTCTCTCAGCATTTCCCCATAGCAGAGGTGCTTCAGCCCTCTGATCATCTCTGTGGCCTCCTCTGGACTCGCTCCAACAGCTCCGTGTCCTCCGTACGTTTGGGTCCCCAGAGCTGGGTGCAGCACTGCAGGTGAGGTCTCAGCGGTGGAGCAGAGGGAGACAATCACCTCACTTGCCCTGCTGCCCACACTGCTTGAATTTGCAAAGTGGCTGTTTTTAAAATTGCCAAAAGGAGAAAAAGAAAAGACCCTTCCTGCCCATCCATAAATATTTAATTCCGATCATTTCTTATTCATTTCTTGGTTCACTGGGGGTGTAACATTTCCTTTGCTGCCATGGTGGCACAGGAGGCAGCCCAGCTCCACGGCTTCTGGCCACATCTTCCCCACTGCTCTTGGTCAAGAAAAACTGGGACAAGCAGAGCCATCCAAAGAGGACATCTGGCCCTTGGCTGCAGGGAATGTGCAAATCCTGCAGCCCCAGGTCCTGCAGGCATTTGCCTCTGCTTGGCTTGGAGCATGGGAATAACAGGTTTGTTCCATTGAGGCCAGCACTTACGGGATAAACCATCCATATGCATGAGTGTTCCAGTGGCAAGTCCCCAGTTTAGGGTTTCCTGGCCCTTGTGAAGAGCTGGAAGAAGAGCACATCTCCTGCCCAAGGGCTGCAAGGCTGCAAGGGCAGGCTGGTGCCAAGCTGATTTTCAGAGCCCAGATGTGCTCCTGTGCATGGGAGGGAGTTTGGAGGTGGCTCTCTGGGTGCTGCTGACACCCATGCATGCACTGGGCAGGGCAGAGCACAGCCACCAGTCACAGATGTCTTGGTTTGGGCGAGGTTTCTATTGTGTGTCCGTACTGCAAGCCAAGGGCTTGTTAAAGCCTTTGGTTTTTTCAGAGGTAGTGAATGCTCCAAGCTCCCTTCTGACTTCCCTTGCAGTTGTTGAAAATCAGCATTTTTGAAATTTCATTTCTCTGTGGCATGATTTTTTCCATTGTCATCCAGGGTTTAAAAGGATGACTGTTCATTAGTAATTTCTTTGAAGACAATAGTGGAAGATGCCCTTGATCTACAGACCAGGGTTTTATTATTTTGTCATATACATTTTTGGTAGATTTCTTCTGCTGCTTCAGAACAAACAAATGGCACCAATCTCACTGTATCCAGTTGGGAATGCATTTTATCCTTCAGCAAAATGTTGTTGTAATAAAATGTTTTTGTTGGTTAAAATATTCTCTGCTTTATTTGTAAGCCACAAATGTGTCTTCCCATCTTGAGTCTCACAAAAGAAGAAATTTTCCAGTGTGCCTGAAGTTTGTTAGTTAATTCAGTATAATGCCAATCAGATATTCTCTGAGAATTGCATAAATAATCGTTCGGGGCCCATGTTTTGCGTGTCTGTGTAATATCCAGCATGATTTTCAAGATAGTGATTCTTGAGGATGGAATTGGAGGAGAGGATGTTTGAAGAGGATTTGTAATATTTACTGCAATAAAGAAATTTAGGGATTACTCAAAGATCCTGTCAGTATTTGGGTCAGAAATATAGCCCAGAGGTATTAGTATGATAGGCAAGTATAAGCATTAGACTGTATTAGTGATTTAGCTATCATAATAGCACAATAGTCCATCATGTGATGGCTTGTGCACTAAACATTTATTGTGGATTAGCCGGGAAAAATGCTCAAGCTGTCTTGCAAACAGACCAGGGAAGGTGACTGTTCCTCCTTTCAGTGGGTCTGTCCTGGAAGGGGGTATATTGGAGGGGAAGAAATGTGTGATTGTAGCAGAGAAAGGCAAAATCGTTTCCGTCTGAATTTTTGTAATTCAAAAACTAAAATGTTGCCTCTGTAGCAGTGGTCAGCAAAATAAGGAGCAGTTGAGCTATCCTTCTTTGAAAAGGAATATTTGAGCATGAGCAGCCTGTCATAATTTAGATTACATGTTTTGGGGAGCTGTTTTAATATCTCCTCTGAAAACAATGACTCTATATGGAAATTTTTATTACATTCCCAAATAACAATTTTCTGTACTGTGATTCCATCTAAATCCCTTTGCCTGCTCTAAGTGTAAAAAAAGATTAATCCACATGAATGTTGAAATACTGCTCAGTATAAATTGAGTTTTGTGTGATGTTTCTGAGTGTTTTCCTATTTCATAAACATGTACTTTTTCCAAAGGAAGCTGGAGATAATGGGTAAAAGTCTACTATTCCTTTTTGCTTTGTTAGGCCAGGCTTTAGATCCTTTGATCCTCCCCTCCTTCTCCATGACCTGTGTTAGGGTCTTAAAATTATACATTCCAGATTACACCTCCACAATTTTCTGTCCTGGGATGATGAAAGGATTTGCGTATTATGGTAATAATATAAAGAATCCTTTTGGAGCCTAGTTAGCGTGGCTAATTTGAAACTACAAAAAAAAAAAAAGTAATTTCCAACGCAAATTATAATATTCATAAAGTGCTAAACAGATACCTAACTAATTTCTAATCGCTCTCGTATTCTCGAGTATCCTGCACTGGCCTTTTTTTGGCCTGTCTGCTGGCTCCCATTTAATTTGTCCTTAGCTGTGTGCAGTGGATTAGCATTTCATCAGGTTGGATTAAGATTGAGCTGACACTGAAGCTTTCTTTTCTGTGTTTCCGTGCGCGCGTGCGGGGCCGGGCGGATCCGCGCACGTTCCGTTATCCCGCCGCCCATCCCTGCCGGCTGCTGGGGCAGAGCCTCCCCGGGCCCGCGAGGGGGGAGACAACCGAAACAGATGAAACACGCGTTAAAAAAAATGTTTAAAAAAAAAAAAAAACACCAACAAAATAATAGTAAAAAAAAAATTAAAAATCAACATGCCCCGAGGGACAAATTGCATTGAGGTTGCTGGCTGGGTCGGTGCGTGAGATTTCATCAGGCTAAAATGATGTCACATGGAGCGAGGGCTTTAGTGGTTTTATTTAGCTCCTAATCCCCCACACAGCGCTCGGCCAGTTGTCCATGTGTGCGCGCCGTCCCCAGCGGCACAGGATAAAGCATCTGGGCTGAGCGCGGCCGCTCTCCTGCGCGGCTGCACCGCACGGCCAGGGACAGCCCCTCCGCCGGCCGCCGCATGCTCTGCCCGCTAAGGTTACACCGAGCATTAATAATTCAGGTGACGCTCGGAAAGACAAAGCCGCCGGCCCGTGGTTTCTGAAGTCCCAGGAGGGCTCAGACAGAGCACGGTCCGGTTTGGATGCGTGCCGGAGAAGCGCTGAGAAGGAAGGCACCTCCTCTTCTTCGAGTCAGCCGGAGCAAGAGGCCTCGTGGCGATGCCCATCCCCAGCAAGCACCCCAACATCGGCCGCTCGCAGAGCTGGGACGCTGCCGGCTGGTATGAGGGAAACTGGGAGAGCGAGAACGCCTTCGAGTACCAGAGGCCACCGGGCCGGAGGAGCTCCCTGACCTATGGCGGTGAGGGCGGCTGGTACGAGCCGCCGCGGGCAAATGATATCATCTTGCAGGGCGGTGCGGAGCTGAAACAAGAGGCGTACCCGTACCAGGATGCCACCTTCGCGCCGGGGCCCCTGAGGAAAGGCTCTGTCCCTGACTTCGCCTACTGCGACCGGCCGGCGCCCATGGCGGGCCGGGGCTCTCTGCCGCCCCAGGATTACTACAGCGACCCGTCGCTGTCGGCGAGGTCACCCAAGGACCCCCGCTGCTACCGCGACCACGTGGCGGGCAGGCCGCTAGCGAGCTACGGGGCGCCCGGCAGCCGGCTGTCCTGGGACCAGACCGCAGTGCGCCCGCCGGCCCCACCGGACGCCGCCCGCCTCTACAGGGACCCCAAGCTGGCCCTGGACGGGCAGCGGATGCGTGGCAGAGATGTTTCCCCGGCGTGGTACGGCACGGAGCCCCCCGGCCCGCGGTACGCAGCAGAGCCACCCGCCTTCCCCAGCAGGCCGGGCTACAGCGATGGGGCAGAGCGGGCTCCCGAGGCGGCGGCGGCCAGGCAAGCTGCCCCCACCTGCCTGGTGGTGGATCCCGCCTCCAGCACCGGCACCAGCTACGGGCCAGGCAGGGAAAGCACCGGCGCTAAGGGTCCCTACGACAGCTACGAGGTGGCGGTGGCGACGCCTTCCCACCCGCCGGTGCCCCCCACCTTTCCTGGGCCGGAGGGCAAGAGGAGCTTCGACCCCGAGTTTGTGGCGCTGCTGCGTGCGGAGGGCGTCTCGGAGAGCACCTTCGCTGCCCTGCTGCAGCAGGGCTTCGACTCCCCGAACCTGCTGGCCATGATGGAGGAGAACGACATCAAGTCGGTGGCGCCCAATCTGGGGCAGGCCCGCGTGCTGTCCCGCATCGCCCACAATTACAAGGCAGAAATGCAGCTGCAGAGGCAGGAGCGCAGGAGCGGGGCACTGCGCCCCAGGACCCGCTCCAACAGCTTCAGCCACCGCAGCGAGCTCCCGGCAGAGTACGGGGTGCCCACCGTGGACGGCCCCGGCACCTCGCAGCACCCGCCGCCGCTGCAGCCGCTGTCCCCGAGAGGCGTCGAGATGCACCGCCGGCCATCCAGCGCCCCGACTCAGCACCTGCTGGAGACCACCACCTACCCGGCCCCCGCGGGGGCTCCTCAGGGGCCGCACTTCATCCCCGGTTCGGGATACAACACCCCCCTGCCTTGCAGCACGCACCCGCGTCCCGCCTCTGCCTACTCTGCTCCGGTCGGCTTGCCCATGACGGCGGCCAACCCGCACGCCAGCCCCAAGACGGCGTACCCCACCACCTACACCGTGCCCATGGAGCTGATGAAGAGGGAGCGGACAGCGGCGGCATCACCGGCACCCAGCCCCCACAGCAGCCCCCAGCTCCTCCGCCGGCCGGGAGCACCGGGGGACGGCGGCCTGGCACCCACCGGACCCGCCTTCCCTGCCCAGCTCTCCCCGTACCCGAAGCTCAGCAGGCGCACGGGGCCCCCCGTCATCGTCTCCACCATGGCATCGCCTGAACCAAGTAATTACTGAAGGGGCTTAGTCCATGTAGTAGTTTAGAACCACCTTGTTGTTGCTTAATTTACCCCTCAAAAAAAACCACAGTCAAGTATCATGGGGGTTCATGCCTAAATATTAAGATACTGTCCTACGTAGAAAAGGAGGTGAAGGGGATTTCTTTGCAGGGCTGTGCTGGCCATATGGAGCTAAAGATGCTGATTCTCGCTCTGTGGTTAAATTCCAAATACTTTATTTGTTTAGCCAACTTCAGTTAAACATGAGCGGTATCTCAGATAATGCTTCCAGGGTTAATCTTGCCGTTCCCGTTGTTTGTAGAGAACAGGAGATTAGACACTGTGCTGCCTGAGCAATTAGGACTACAGGGTTTGCTGCAGATTGACTTTTTACCGCTGTTATCAGGCACAAATGTGTTCCTGCGAGGAAATGGTTAGCATTGTTTTGACTAAATTCATCAGATAGTTAATGGTGTTATTCGAGAATCGTCTTACCTTTGGCCATTACCTAAGGCTTTTCTTCTTATTATTAATTTGCTGTTTTATCAGGCATACAAAATAAACCCCTTGATTTCCTTCTCGAGATGCCTGTAAGTGAAGCAATAGAGCTGTTAAAGTAATAGGGCTGTGCTTAAAACTAAAAGCCTGTCATTAAGCACTGGAACAATAAAAATGAATGGTGGCTCCTAGACTTCCCTTCCCCTTCTAGAAACGCTCAGGCCCTTGGCTGTTTAGACGAAAAGCTGAACAATCCAAGCAGGCTCTGCTCCTCTGCTTTGGAGATGTATGTTGATGGTAGCGCTCAGAGCCTGACAGAAACTTAACCCCAAAGCCACCTGGATAAGTATAAGGGAATTCATCCAATCCGTTCATTTGTGGCTTGTTTGAAAAAACGTGGAAAGACACTCCTTGAAATGTTTTTGCTGGTAGTGACTGTGTGAGCAGGGAGTTTTCTCCCTGTGCAGCTCAGCTGAACTCCCATGCAAACAATTGCCGAGCAATGTGCCGTACCAGCACACACACACAAAGCTTTAATGAGAGGGATACCATTTATAGGCATCGAGACTGTGCCAAGCTGGTGATGCCATTCCACGGGAATCTAAATAAAGAATGATTTTGTGAGTGGAAATGATAAAGTTGTCAAAATGCAGACGCTTTGGCACACCCCTTTCCCCGCCATACCATAATTACACAGCTAGGAAGTAAATGCCGGTTCTTTCATGCTTATGAGTTCTTTATGTAGCTGCTGTAATGTATTGATTTCTAAAAAATGCTTCAATATTAGGCAACATGTTCTGTGTTGACATGGATCAGATGCTAAAGTAGTACATCCAGGCAGTATTTTTAAATAAATGCAGCTAAAAAAACGAACTGGCATAATGTGGGGAACACAAATATGTTCATTTATTTGCGCTGTGTCTGATTGAGCGGTCGATGCCGGCACAGCGAAAGCTCTGGGCTGAAGGACCTCCAGAGCACAGGGATTGGGAGCAATCTCCTCCACCATGGGAAACAGATCCCTCCTTGCCTGTGTCTCGTTTATTAACTGCAAACCCTGTTCTCTAAAAATCTTTAAATTACCCCTTCCCTTTACCAGAATTACTGGTGCACAGCAAGAAGAAGCCAGCAGCATTTCTGTGCTGTTGAGCTCTTTCTTGCTACTCAACCCTCTTTTTTTCTTCTTTTGCCTACGACCATCTCATTTGCATGAGGATGACATTTGTTGCTCCAGTAATTTCATCTGATAATGGCCAGCTTGCAAAGCGGATCTGAAAACATATTCCTTAATTATGTGTTGCCAAGCAACGAGAGGGTTTGGCCATAATCACAGGAAGATTATCTTCTCATTGAAGGCCCTGAAAGGTTTAGCTGAAGTAGGACCTGTAAAATTGTCTTCATTTTTATTTATTTCCCCTTTTTCCTTTCCAAATAGCCTGAGAGGTTTTCTTCCTGTTAAACTATATTTTAAAAGTAGAAGCCAAGGTAAGGCATGTGGCACATGGAAGGATATGGATTAAAAATGAAAAAGTGCGGTGGTTTGTAGGTGTTTGAGCTGTGTCGAGCAGGAGTGTTCACACTTACCCACGAGGGGATAAGCTGAGGTTAGAAATATGTTAAGATGTTTTAAAGCTTTGAGTGGATGGCAGAAACTTGACTAAATCCAGGGAAATTGTATTTGCCAGCAGGAAGAGCCAGGATGCGTTTTTAGGAGTGATGAGCCTTCTCCTGGCTGTAGCTTTGGCTGTGGATATTCGAGTCGCAAGGTGAAAGCAAATTCAGTATTAAACTCCATCTCCAAATGGCTGCAAATATTTTCTGTCGGTGTAGGTTAACGTCTTCCCAGTCAGCAGAGGGTTATAAAGTGCACATTACAGCCTAGTCATGTTTTGAAGCTTGTTACATGGATAAGACTTTAAAACAGATCATCTTGGGGTTTTTTAAAGTCTCAGTGAACTATGCATTGTAGTCTTTCTGCAGTGAGTTGTTCCTAAATACCCCATTTGTCATTTTGTGCTGAGTTTGACACTCCGTGTGCATTCTGCACAGCTGCTGTTCACTTTGGAGTTCGGGCACAGGGCTTGCAGGAGGAAGGTGTCTTCTCCTGCCTGGTATTCCTGACGGTAGAGGCAGGATCCAGAGCAGGGATACAGGCACGTGCCACATGTTTATGGACCTCTTGCTTTGGCGTGGTCGGATAAGGGAAAACGAGCGATGAGATTTAGTGCTGCGACTGCTTTGCTTTTCATAAAATAATTATTAAGAAGTCAGATAAGTTGCCCTTCCTGGGAATTGCCCTTCCTGGGGTTGTGTGAAGAGGAGGAGGTGAATGAGCAGCTTAAACCCTTTGCTGTGCTGATAAAGTGACGTCTCCAGAGATGAGCCGGCTTCCCGTGCCAGGAACTCTCCTGCCACAGCTCTGGCAAAGCTGCTGCTCTCCGTGTCATTGAGCCTTTGTCAGGAATAGCTGACAGGAATGCTTCTGCAGCCTCGCCGTCCACAGGATCACCAGTAGTGAGCACACCAAGTCAGCTCAGTGGCCAGCAGGAAAGAAAGCCCCGCAAGGTCTGAGTGACAAACACGTGTCAATAGGAGGGCTGAGCCAGAGCGGGTTTGTGGCCAGCCCCGTGCTGAGCTGGGAGGGAGTGCAGGGAAATAAATAGTCCAGGTCAGCAAAGCTGGTTAGGGCAAGCAGCGTCTCACGGTCACTGATCACATTGCTGCAGCTCCGCCTCCAAATTTTGCAACTTCAATTTATGATGTTTGCTAGTATTTTTATTAGATTACTTAATTTACTTTTTTTTTTAATCCGATGTTTTAGTAGTAAAGCAGTTGGCAGATGAGAAGTCTTGTATTTTTGTAGCTAGCCTGGACTTCTCCCAAACAGGGGCTGGTCCAGATTTCTGTTTCTGATGCTGTACTTATGGAGCTTAAATGGGAAATGGTGATTCATTGCAAATATGTGTCTTGGGTGGTTTTTCAAGCTTTCGTTTACACATGAAGATACAAAAGTGAATTATCACAAAAGGGGAGATGCTTCCCACAGGGATGAGGAGCAGGGCTGCCCCATAAAGTCAGGTGGGTATCATCAGGAAGCAAGAGAAAAATTACTTGAATGTAAGATTTGATTGAAAGCCTGACCTTTTCGTGAGTAGGGAAAGCCAGGCTGAGGGCAGCTGCCCTCCTTGGACAAGTTGTTCTCTCCAGTGTGAAGGGGTCTCACCCTCTCTTTTATCAGCTTAGAGCCCAGCTAGAAATGCCTTTCACTGTGACTAGCTCAGCTCTGCTTGTGCTCTTTAACACCTCATTGTGATGCCTTTTATTGGTATTTTCCCCCCTGTGACAGATAAAAACTGCATTAACCAAACATAATTGCAGGCTCAAACTCTTCACATGGGCAACCCCCAAAGAGGAGAGGGCATAGGCAGGAGCAAGAGCCTTGATGGCTGTTAAAGGATGGTTAAAAGACCCCATCAAAGATGGTTAAAAGAGCGACATTTGCCCACTCTTTTGAACTATTAATTCTTTTAACCTAATTAATTTAAGCTAAATTGCCATAACTTTCTATGGGTGGAATTTAGCAGGATATTTCCTACACAATATAAATTTCCTGAGCATTTGCTGATGTTGATTTATTCTTTGCCCTGTACAGTGGACAGCTCAGAAATCGACTTGAGGTTTTCTTCCCTGTGTTTTCTGTACAAACCACAGCATGGAATCACAATGTGTCCATGTAAGGCCGCTCAATTAACAATCTGGACTGAAACAGCACCAAGGGAAGCTCCGTGCACTGAATAAATCTGATTTAATTTGCACATTGACCTGACAGACCATAGCATGTCCTTGGAGCCTTTCCCAGCTAGTGTGTTAGTCCAGGTAAACTCTGCACTGCGCTCACTAACGAAAACTCCAAAAATGGAGTAATGTTTTTAACTGGGATCATAACTTCCATGCAAAAATACAGGTTGAAATAAGCAGACGGGTCTCTCTCGTGTCTGCTGTCCCAATGATCACAGCATCAAGACATGAATTTGCAAAACGATAAGGGAAGTAGCTGGAAAACACTCAGTGAGTTTGGGAAAGCCTCTGAAAGGCTCAGAAGGACCCTCACCTACCTCAGCTGAGCACATGAGTGGGTGGATCTTAAAATGGAAGGGACCCCAACTGCCCACCTTAGTAGGGTGAGTGGCTGAAGAACAGAATGTGCAAGAGATGTGCTGCTGACTATCTTGATGTAGCACTGACTGTCTTGGCCAATGTGCACGTACAATTCATTGGTGGCAGAGAACATGCTTTTAAAATACTTCTTTAAAGGCTGAAATATGCTTTTTATAATGGTTTTATCAAAAGCAATATAAAGTGTCAAACTCATTCCAGTTGCAATTCATTGACTTTAGTGCCATGGCAATAAAAATGAATTTGGCCTGTCAAAGGAGAATGTGTTGTCAGATGCACAAGTGTTGTCATCTTCAATTTACACTTTCCTTTCACCCTGTGTCTCTGGTTCTCTAGCATTGTTAGGACTTTCATATATCCAGATCATTCTCTGACTATATTTGCTGACATTTTTTTAGCTTTCTCATAAGTAGTTTCCATAGCTACAAACTTTGTGTTCACAGAGGGGAAAAAAAAATTTAAAGGTTTCTTATTATTATTGTATTAAACATTTTTTATATTTCTTCTCCTGTCATTCTCATATCATCACACTGCAGCCCAGTTTAATGAAAATGCTGCACAACTGAATTGCCTGTTATTTTTAAAAGCGAAATAGGTGCTGAGCTGAATCCTTGAAAAGCAGGAGACCAACATCATTAAGCCACTGATGTAGAATAGATGTTGCAGACGTAGGACTGGTATTAGTAAGGTTTATAGATGGCAACTGGCAGGCGAGCTTTTGACTTTTACACCTAAATAAAACCTGACGTTAACAGCGTTCTGCTGGCTTTTGGTAAAGAAAGGTAATTTTTAATCTCTCTTGTCTGCTGTTGGTAGTGTTTTGTTAAAGATGAAGTGTTACTTCTGGGAGTGGGATTCGCATGGGTTGTTTTTTCCAATATTTAGTTCTGCCTCATCAGTAGGGAGGTGCTGGGCAGCCGTGCCCTGGGCAGGGCAGGCCTGGGGAAGGGTTTGGGCAGAGGTGTTGGGCAGCGGTGCTGGAGCAGCTCCATTCTGGAAGCGGGAGGCTCCGAGTGCCCAGCACCGTGTCCAGGGCCTTGCCTTGTGCACCCTCAATCCAATTAGCTGCTCCAGAGCAGATGGAGCAGATTAGTGCCCGGCTCTCCTTCCTCCGCCCTCTCCCCCGGTGCAGGGGGTGTCCGGCCAACAATCGGCTTAGCCGTGGGTCCCGTGGCACAGCGTGGCACTGCCCCTGCCCCCGCCCTGCCCGTGCAGGGCCGCCCGCTGCCCCTCGGCCGGGGAACCTCTCAGCTCTGGGGCTGCTGCAGCGCGTCCCTCGGCCTGGTTGGTGGCTCCACTTCCTTGGTAGTTTGGGAGCCCTTCACCTGAACTCGTTTGCCAGGCATGAATTCAGTTTTATTTTGTTTGCGAAGAGTGTGTGCAACGTGGCCACCAGATGTGTGAGCGGTGCTCCGCGTTGGAACAGCCGCTCCAGCAGTGGGGTCGGGGGTGGAGGGCTGTGGTCCTTTCCCACCTGCAGCATTCCCTCCCGGAATCTTAGCCAGCAAATGTTGGGTGGCCAAGGGAGATGATGGCCCCTTGCCTCATCTTGTAAGTGAAAGCAGTGTCGGGCAAGGAGAGGCTGGGAGAAGTGGCACCACGGGACTGTTCTTGCCATTCCCAAAAGTGTTACAGTCCCTGGGAAAAGGGTGTTTTAGGCTCTGTAATCTGAGACACAAACAGGTTGTATCAATAAGAAGGAAACCAGCAGGGCTTGTCTGCTGGTGGAGATCCTTAGTAAGTACTGATATGAACAGCCAAGATGGCATTCTCATGTTTTATTTATATATGCAGATATGTATAGACATGAAAATGGGGAGAAAAAAATCTCAAAAATATAATCAGTGTCTCAGTCATTATCCATTTGGATCAGTGCTTCTTCAGTCTTCATTGTTTGCCAGAAGTGTCTTGTTTTGGTTATCGAGCAATTTATTATTTCCTAGGTTGCCGAGCAAACAAGCAGACGGGACTCTGTTTAGACTGCAAACACAGTGCTAAGAAATCATTTAGGATATACTTTCCATGAAAAAACTCAGAAAAAGAGGATCAGAACTGAGGTGTCATGGAAGCACTTGGCATGTATTTTCCAGATGTGAAGGTGGTTTTTCCAGGTGGGTTCCCTCCATCCAGGGAACATCAGGAGGTGTAAGGTGGTGGGATGCAGGAACCTGGCAATACCCCCCTGACTCTCCTGCTGGTCTTCTTAACCTTAACCTTAACACATTTCCTGACACTTGTGCTCAACACTGCAAATCCCTGAGCAGTTTCAAGCTGCCTCCTACACATTCCCTTACTGACCCTATAGATTATCAGCCTTTTCTTAGGATGTCTTATTGGACTCTTGTTATCTGCAGAGTGAAAAAAAACAGGAATGGAGATATCACATGCATTTGTTTTGTTCTCTGCCTTCTTCTGAGTGCTTTGTTAGAAAGGTTTAAATGAATATTGAAAAAGTACAGTAGTTCATGCAAGTGCATATATTTTGTTTTGTTGAAGCAAGGGATCTTGATTAATATTATGAAGGATAAAAGAGAGGATTCAGTGTGGACAGCAGAGAGCTTGTCAGTATCTAGACCATCCTGCTGGGACCCTGAAGTAATCAGGAATGCTGAAATGCAGCTTTAATTATCCCACCTGGCCAGCAATTCCTGTAATCTCTTCTCTCAAGCTTTCCCCGCCTTTGAATTCTTCCTCATGAGGAGTGGACCTGCATGAGAGTGGGAGCTGTTATCCTACCAGCTGAAACATTTGGCTTAGGAGTCTTAAATTTCCATTTCATTCTTGTCTGCAGCGAATGTGGTCTTGTTTCATCTGCAGTCAGGGCTAAAAAGTCCCCAAACCAGGATTACTAATAACTAATAACATCAGGGCAATGCCAAACAACCTGTCATGCTCTGCAGTGGAAGTTTTCCCCTTAGGGCTCATTTTTATTCAGCAGGGAAGGTGTTCTCTGTATTTGCTGTTCATCCAAAAAGCCCAGGCTCCCTCGGAGCAGCGTGGCATCTCCCGTGCTGTGCTCTGGCCAGAGGGAGAGCCAGGGGATCATCTCCCTGGTGTGAGATAAGCAAGATACAGAGATGCATCCCATGGACCAGCAGCCCCACACTCTGGCTCATCAGCTCTTTTTCACTCCAGTTTTCTGTTTCTGAAGCTTGCATGAAAAAGGCCAACAAAATTATTATTTCTAATTTTTGTAGAGTATCGTTCTGGAGGAGCAGTTTCCAAAGTAGGGCAGTGGTCAAGTTCACTTGAAAAATTGTGGTTTTGTCACTGATTTCAATAGGAGAAGGATTTTTACTCTCTCCTGCAAAAGGAAGCAGCTCTACATCACTGACTTTTATTGCATTTCTTAAAATTAGATCTACAAACCCAATGGTTTCCTAAGCAGGAGAAGCTGTTCATGTATTGGAAGCCTGTGCATTATTAAAAATAATAGGATAGATTTGTCAAATGGATAATGAGTAGGTTTCTTTCTCTGTTTTTCAGTGGTTTAATGAGTGCAGGAAATGTTTGCTATTTATTTGCTTTCAGGTTTTACTAAGGAGCTCTGCAGATAATTGTCAAATTTCCAAGTGTGTATCAATATTTCATGAAGCTCTGTTTTCCCTCTGTACATTCACAAGTTGGGTCATTAGCACCAGGACTGATATTAACAGGCTGAAGCAAGGCATGAAAAGGAATTCCACCAAACACTTGCAAGTTTGAGAACTTCTGAAACAAAATTCTGGTCAGGTCTTCTGGGTAAAATAAATATCGGCGATGTTGCTTGGTTTCACATGTTAAATCTCTTGGAGAATTTCTTGTTTGATCTCGGTTTCTGTGGTTTATGGACCCGATCCAGAGAACACCAAGGCTTTGTGTGTGTGTTTTGTGTGTGTGTTCTGTGCATTTGGCCTCACGCCCAGCACTTAACCACAAATTGGGGTGTACCTTACAGAGATAGGATATCCATCCACGTCATCCTTTGGAAAAAAAGCAAATTCCACCTTTCCTACTACCAGCAAATTAAATTGTGTTGAATTATTAAAGCTCAAATTGCTTTTAGACGTGGTACCAGTCAGCACTGATGCTGACTATTTAGTTTGCTGTTGACTATTCAGTTTTGGGTTATTTTTGCGTGGTCTTTGAGGTGCAGAACTGGCTGTGTATTAACAACTTTCGTTCTGCTTTGGACATTTGCCATTTAAAAGAGGTTACGTTTTGCATACAGTTGAATGTTTCTTTTTTCTTCTGACATTTTTATGTAAAACCATCATATACCTGTTCTCATTCTGTTTAGGCAACTTACCCCAATTTTGGTTTGCTCAGCCTAAAACTCTGGTGTTAGGCTGGCTACTGCTCCTATTCACGATCTAGCCCGGCTAGCTCTCAAGTGCAAGGCTCTCAAGACAAAAAATAACTCAGGAAATTAAAATTATTCATAGATACGGACCCACTATGCTCTGCTGTAGAGAGGGTGCAAAATTAATTGATAAATTATTGTGGCTTTTTGACCATTCTAAATGGTTGCCATAAGTGCTTCACCAGGCACAGCTGAGTGGTAGCTGGGAAAGAGCAAAAAGTGAGACTTTAAACTTGACTGAAATACACGAAGTCTGGGGCGTTAATGTGGAAATCTGAAAGTGTACAGGGAGCTGGAAGGTGGATGGAAGGAGCATCCAGGGCTTCTGAAACAGAAAAGTGCTTCAGAGTTACAAGTGATTAAAGCAGAAGGGGACCAGTGGTGCTTCTCTGGAGAGGGAAGGATGGACTTCAGCGGGAAGGGCAGAGCTGGCTGTTTGACAGAGGGCTTTGAAGATCCTTGGAACTAGCAGATGTCAGAACTGGCCTGTCTATCAGTATTTTGGGATCATTTTAGGATTTCTGACACTATGGGCTGCAATAAAGCAGAGGAGGTCACTTGTGAACACAAACAGCAGTGTTTATCATGGTAGCAGTTCAAGAGGAGAAAGAGAAATGGCAGTCATGTAATACTGACACAACAGGAGTGTGTGGAGATAATGATTTGGGTCACGGCTCGATATGACAAAGTTCCAGACTGTAAACAGAAATATTTGTCAGCGGGGAGACAGTGCTTAGGGTGAAAAATGGGTGCTTTGCTAAGTAAAAATCTCCTTGTAAAGGATTTGCAGCTGTGAGGGGTTTGTAAGAGAAATCCAGAGCAGATCCGTTTGACTGCCTTGTCCTTCTAGGAGGGAGTTTGGAAAGCTGGCAGTAAATACATCTTGTAACTTGTGCTTAGCTCGGAAATGGAGCTTTTCTCACGTGGTATTTGTTTCCTGGTAGTAGATGAGCTTTGTCCTAGGAAAGGCAAAGGGAAGTCCCATTCTACCGTGCCTTTTGTCTTTGGTATAGCTGCCTTTGGTATATTTGGGGGGCTGCCTGAGCAGAGGCTGGGGACAGCACAGCCACGGTGGTGTGTCCTCAGCAGAGGTGGCAGCAGGGAGAGGAGCGGTGCTGAGGAAGGCAAACCTGACCATTTGTCCCCATCCACGCGCTCTCCTCCTTGTGCAGCCGGCTGAGGCAGGGAGAGAGGGGTTGGGTCAGGGGAGAGGGACACTGGCCTTTCCCAGGGGAGAAGAGGGCAAATACATCAGCACAGACAGACATGTGGAAAGCAGACCTCTGAGAAGGGCTGGGAGAAGCAGCACTGGCTCCTCCAAGGCTCCGTGCTCAGAGGTTCTGCACTGTGCACGGTCACGTTACGCAGGCGGTTCAGCCTACGGGAAGTTGCAGAGCACTTGTGAGAGCCAAAGGAGAAGCTCCACTCTTCTCCCAGGGGAAAAAAGAACTGTTCTGCTCCAGGAAGGAAGAGGCATCAGATCCAGTAAAGAAGAGCACTGCTGCTCTAACTCCTGCAAAGCCTCTCACACTCCTCCCAGAGCCCTCAGGCTCCAGAGCTGCAGCTGGACTCGACAAGAATTTGCAATGCAATTCACCTCCAGCTTTTGGTGGTTTTTTGGTTTGGTCATTGATTGCCTGGGCCAGGTGCCAAGAGGGCACAGTTTCTCTATGTGATGCCACATGGGAGAATCTGGCCTTACTCTGGATAGTTTCCTGGGAAATCTCCAATTTCCTTTACTCCCAGTCTAGGAAGTTATTGTGTGTTTAATATGTTCATAAGGCACTTGGAGCCCCACGGTTCTTTGAAGAAGCACATACTAAGGGGTGCTGGACAGCCCAGGCTGCACGCACTGCTGAGAGTAGGCAGGGCTGGAAACTGCCCCACTGAATCAAATGGAGCAGCTTTCCTCCAGCACGAACACATCTGGAGCAGTGGGAGAGGAAGGAAGAAAGCAAGAGAGCAGAAGGAGGAAAATACTGGAATCAGTAACTAATCCAACCAAAATACTGCAGCAGGACAGAGGGTGCCCTAAACGTGGCCAGTTTCTAGGAAAGTATTCCATGCTTGGGAAGAATGGTGCTGGTAACAGTCACAAAATGTTTGTGTTCCAAGTTTTTTGTACACTTCTCCTCTCAAGCTGGCGCAGTTACACGCTTTGTTTGCCTCTGGCTCCTACTCTTCGTGGAGTTAGAAATACTCTGACTCAAGTCCTTCCAAATACAGCAGTGCCATGCTTGGTAAATGGGTCATGAACCCTTGGGGTCAGAGCAAAGATTTTCAATCAGAATTTGGCAAAATAGCAAGTTAAAATTCTTTTCAAAAAAACTCTCCATTCCAAGATTTCACTTTAAGATTAATTTTCTTGTAAACAGTGTGTGACCTCTGCTTTGATGCTTTTTATTAAGCCACGTGGAGCTCCTGGCTGTCAGTGTAAGGCAATTTTGGCAATCTCCTGGAGTGATACCCATATTCTCCTGTCAAGTTTGGGATGATTCTCATCTCCTGCCTGGAAGTGGATCATGAGGGTGTGCTCTGAGATTTCTTTCTGGAGCCACACTCTGAAAACTCAGCCTTCCTGCTGCCATTGCTCTATGGTCACCTGCCTGTAGCCCACAGCTGTGCTCCTCAGCCTCCCTCACATCTGACACTCATGTTTTGTTTCATTCTGTGGCTGGTTTGAAGCAGGAAAACCTGAACCCCCCACGCTCAGTTGGAGAGGGGGGCTCCCATCACCCCGAGGAGCGTGCGCAGCCCTGGGAGGCCACAGCTTCGTGTTCAATTACAGTGAGAGCATCTCAAGGGCACCCTGGAAACAGTCCATGACCCCTGTTTCTCCTCGGCCAGAGTCCTGTGCTGAGGAGAGGCATCAGCATGTTGGTTGTCTGCTGCAACCAAGGAGTGTTTTCTTCTCCCTTTGCCTTCCCAGTCTCCCCAGACGCTGCCTCTTCCCCGGGAGCGCCGTTTTGGCACCGGACATTGGAATTTCCGTAGCGGGATGTTCAGTTGTCTCAGCACGACAGGTATCAGCTTCTTTCTGATCACAGGTGTCAGGTGCTGGTTAGATTGACAGATCCACATGTGAGCAGCACAGGGAAAAGCTGCAGTTTCTCTGCCTGTGGTTTGCTTCCCTTTTCTGTGCAGCCTCTCTGTCCCTGTGCTGGTTTGAGAGATGCAAACACTCTGAAATGTCTCTTCTTAGAGAGTTTGTTGTGCTTGGGATCTGGTCTGCTGTTTAAAAAAGCTACACAGCCTTCCTGGTTAATATTTTCCGTCACCAAGCAGAGCAGAGGCTGAGAAGACCACCCACCACTGCTGCTGTACTGACAGGGATTCTCGGATGCTGTTGAGGTTGGGCTGACTGATGCTGTCAGAACGTGCCAGTCCTCTCGTGGACCGTGTTGGGTGGTTGCAGCCCACCCTGTGAAATGCAGAGCTGCAGTGGGGATGTCCAGGGGATACAGTGACAGCTCGTCACAACTAGACAGCAGTTGTGTGTTCGACATCTTGAGGTCAAAAACTGTCAGTTCCTTATTTTTTACGGTGTCTTGAATCGCCTGGAGAGTGTTTTGAGCCTTGTCAAAATGAATTAATTAAGGCCAAGTCATATTCACAAGCCTGTGCTGCTCTGATTCAGCAGCAAGGCTGTGCTTGATTTTCAGCTTAATAATTACAAGTGGTTTTGGAGGATCTGAGGGGCTGATAGAGCCCGTTTGTGTTTCCTCCAGAGCTGCATGTGCTACAGTTTTTACTTGCTCTTTGCCGTGGCAGTCTGCAGCATTGTTTTCCTCCTCCTTAGGAACACAGCCAATTTTCTAATTAAGGAAATCACTCTGCAGCCATTGTCGCTGTTCATTTGAGTTCTTTGTCCATACCAAAGTTTCCAGCTCCCCAAAAGATTTGAAGTCACTCCTTACTACAGCTGGAGGAGGACAGGAGTTTTGGCTCAGGGCAGGTTCTTCCTCTAACTTTGTGAAGAACCCACCACTGTGGGCAGCACATTCACTTCGTAAGAGCTTCAAATCCACCTCTGGCTCTGACAAATACTGCTGAGGTTATTTTTCTGTTGGATTCTTATATTAAAAAAAAAATAGTTGTGAGAAATAAATATCACTTTGTGCTGGGCTTTACTGGTTACTGGGCTTTGAGCCTAAAAGGATTTAAAAGTCATCATGCTCTAAGGGAAAGTTGTAGCAAGAAGGAGGAGGTGGAGGATTGCTCCAGCCAGCTGTTGTGATTTGGGAAAAGGCTTGTCCTGACTGATGGAAAGGAGACTGGGACTGAGACGGAGAGGCAGCCAGGGCTGACACAGCTACGCCCAGTGGGATTAGGACCAAATTAGAAACTCGGCTTGCAGGGGTTTATCATTTCCTTTGTATTGTGACATTAATAAATGCAAATCTTTTTCTTTCAGTTGTTATCCTCCCTTGTATCTTTTGTTAATGAGTATTGTCCCCAGTTCAGGCTGCACTGATAACTGGGTGGAGAGGATGGAGACATTCATGTGCTTTCTTGTGCTGTGCAAAAGTACCTGGGGGTGTGAGGAAAGGATATGGGCACTTCTCAGTGTCTGTGTGCCAGCTCCTCCTGTCAGCCTGCAGTTGGACAAGAGTCCTGGAGACAATGCCATGTTAATGCAGCACAGTTCAGTGCTTTTGGTATTTCACAGTGCAGCACAATAACTTTTTTTCTCATTTTGTTTCTGAAGTACATCAAATTCAGAACATATGCACCGTGTCAGGGCTGCTCTTGCTAGTCAGTGCAAAGAAAATGCTCAGACCAGGCCTGGTTGGTCACCCAGAGGGAACTGTTGAACGGAAAGATGGTGGGTTTAGATTAAATACCGGGGAGAAGTTCATTTCTGTGAGGATGGTGAGGAAGCTGTGGCTGCCCCATCCCTAGAAGTGTTCAAAGCCAGGCTGGACAGGGCTTGGAGCAATGTGGTTTAGGGGAAGGTGTCCCTCAGGGTGTTGGAACTGGATGGAGCATTAAGGTCCCTTCCAGTCCAAGCCATTTTGTGATTCTGTGGCTCCTGCACAATATGGCTTCACAGTGGAGGCCATGGCAGCCTGGTGCTCAGCTGGGGTTGGGCTCTCCATCCCAGTCGATGTGCTTTCCATCCTAGATAGGTCCCATATGGAAGGGAGCTCTCTACTAGCCAAAATAAAGACACTCAGCAATCTGCCAGAGCCGATTAAAGCATGTAGTCTGTTACAGGCAGAAAGAAATACAATTTGGGGTAGAGGATACAAGATACATTTGCAAGGCATCTGAGCCTGATGCTAAGACATTCTTTCTCTCAATGTTGTTGCTGCCAATAGCTTCTCTTGTGCTCAGACCAAAACTATTTAGGGTGGAACATTTGCTCCCTACTTTCTAGCAAGCCTGGTCGCAGGAATGAAGAATGGATTCTTTTAGTGGCCGCAGCTGGTTTGAATGATCCCCACACTGAACCCATTGACTCCAGGCACTCCTCATGTGAATCACAAGGAAGTAGCAACTGGGATTTTGTTTTTGTGCCTGACAGGGGCAGAAACAGCGGAGCAGTCACAAGTCGATTGCTCGAACCCGGGCACATGCCAGGGATGTCCCCTGCACACTCAGTACCTCGTGCTGGCAGCAGGCAGCGTTCACCAGCTCACTCTGAAGTCAGGAGGCAGAGGAGGCAGAGATGTGTTGCTGTCTGGGTGTGTGTGCTGCATCCTCACCCACACCTCCTGCAGGGCCCCCAGAGAGCACAGCATGGCTGCACTTGGTGCAGACCCATTGTGTTCATTCAGTGAGAGCTGGAAGAGGAGCTCCTCAAGAATTGTGACCCTTGTATTACATACAAAACCAAAAAAAAGTCATGAAACCCTTCAATGTCAGTTGGCAAGACGTTGAGCAAGGCTCTGAGATGGATCTGCACCTCTCTCAAGGTCTGCTTCTTCTGAGGAGCAACAAAATAGCTTGTTTTGGTAAACCTGGGGAATCATTTCCACACCCTGTGACAAATCTATGTCTCTTTTTATAGGGGATCTCTGTTGGTTTTTAAGCTGAAGGATTAATCAGTGTAGATTACATATTGGGAAGAAATTCTTTCCTGTGAGGGTGGTGAGGCCTTGCCCAGGGAAGCTGTGGCTGCCCCTGGATCCCTGGAAGTGTTCAAACCAGGCTGGATGGGGCTTGGAGCCACCTGGGACAGTGGAAGGTGTCCCTGCCCATGGCAGGGATTGGAACTGGATGGGATTTAAGGTCCCTTCTCACCCAAACCATTCTAGAATCGTGTGATTTTATGTTGAGAGCAACTTCTAACGAGTTTCTGCAGAAGAATCTCCTTCCTTTTGCCTTCCAAAGGATGAGGGCTTGAGGGAGACAAATTTTGTCTGCTTGCAGAGAGAGGACAGCAGGTCAGGGAAGGCAACTTGTGTTGGGCTGAGAATCGGGGAGAGATTTGGGAGAACTCTTGCTAAAAGTAATGCCACCGAATAGAAAGGGGTTTGATGGTACTTAAAAAGCCACCTCTGTATTCTTAAGTATTCTTAGGAAAGCCAGCCGGCCATGTGCTCTGGAGTTTTTTTCACAATATTGGGTTTTTCTTTGTATTACCGAAGGTATTAATTAGAGGAATAGATTACACTGAGTACTGTACAATTATCTCTTGGGTATTTGTGGAATGAACGATGAAAACTGTGTGAAATTGTACAATGCTCATTTAGCTGGGTGTCTTGATGAGCACCATGTCTTACTTCCCCTCTTTGCCACGTGCCTGAACCTGTTGATTACAGCCAGCAGGGTGGTTTTGTGTCAGTGGCAGCTCTTGGGGGGCTTTGGGACCTCCTCAGACAGAGGCACAATGTAGGATTGTTGTTGCTGCAGGAGCCTCTTTTCCAAGATCACAGGGAGTTTTCTCAACACACACAGTTTCATTTGGTTTGGTTTGTAATCTGTATGATCTAATCAAGTGTATAAACACGCAGACTGGGGTGGGATGCATCAGCATCCTTCTTTGCCAACTGCTTTCTGCTGCAAGGCAGGAAATTTTGTCAACTTTCTGAAATTTCAGTGCAAGACTCCTTTCCCTCTCTTCCCCTATCTTATTCCCAACAAAGAAATTAAACCTGATCAGTTCATTTTCCCATACCTCCCTTTGGTGGGTTTGTGGCACAATTTTAAGACTAAATAAATTACCTGAGACTCACCATACAGTCTATAACTACAGCTCTTGGGTTGATAGGTGATGGGTTTCATTGAACCAATAAAATATAGAAAATGGTTAGAGGAAAAGAGCTTACTGCAGTGATGTTGTTCAGTGTGATTTACAGTTTATAACTGTAGGCAAATGTGAAATATTTTTCACTATCTTGGGTATACATTATTAGATAAACCTATATCCTGTGCTCACCTACATCAGCACTGTGATAGTGAAGAGACATAAAAATGAAGACATTTTCAGCCCATTAGAGTTAACATGGTTTCAAGAGCAGTCAGTTTCTCTACACTTTGGATTTTATTTGTCTCTCAATGTGCTGAGGATGCCTGCAGGAAATGCCTCCCAGCAGCTGTGGGAGCTGCACTGTAGCAATCCTTGGCATGCACAAGAAAATATGACACCTTAAATATGAACGTTGTTGACCAGAACACCAGTTCGTGAAAAACAGAGAGAAAATACGGATCTGTGCAGGAATTCTTTGTGGAGCATCCTGATCTGTCTCCTTTAACTCTTGTTGCATCGCTGAGGTTGCCCCTATGAGAAAAGCCATGAAGGGCAAGGACAGGGCAGCTTCAGGAGGTCCTTAAAGCCCCCAAAGGTGTGGTGGACTTTGAGGGCTCCTGGGCCACAGCCGGGAGCTGGGACAAGCTGGGGCTCCAGCGCTACAGCTCCTTCCCAAGGGATTGGGAGGGCAGGAAGGCAGGAGACACCCCTGGAGCTCCAGGGTGATGGTCAGATCCCTGTGCTTGGGGGAGAGGTGGGTGTTGGACTTCCATAGCATAGGAATAACTCATCATTCTTGGAACTGAAAAATAAGAATCTGCCAGTGTGTTATCTGGATTAATGAAGATGAAATGTGCTGTATAAATACATCAGGAGCGTGATCATGCCTTTATCCCTTGGGCTACTCTGGCTCACAAGGAGAAAAGGTTGATTTGTATTTGTAGATGATTTTGCTTGCTCTGCCAGTGCTCATTTTTGTTTTAGTACGAAAGGCAGGGAGTGTGTATTTCTTTTGCTCAAAGATGGAGCGGATCAGCAAAGATTTTTCTAGATTATCGTCGTTTAAATAGCTCTGGTTTAAGATAAATGTTTCAACTACAGTTACTTATTAGTGATACTATTTTAAACACTGATGATAAATTAGGGAGGCTATAAGCTCTATTATTCAAGGATCTGTGCAATATTTGGACACCGAACATGGTTTTCCATAAACCAGAAGGCGCTGGCGTGCAGCTGACCGGGCTGAGGGCTGGGGTGGGAGAGGGGGAGATGAAGCAGCTTCAGGGGTAGGATTTACAAAATGATGAGAGTTTAACCTTGCTTTGACTCCAGCCCACCCTGAGCACAGAGGAAAACCCCACGTGGAAGCCTTGGTGGGGTGGCCGTGACTTGTGCTGACACATGGGAGGTCACAGGGTGAAGGGGCACTTTGGTGTCACAACGCTGGTGACGGTTTTCAGTCAGCGTTGCCCGGTCCCCTGTTTTAATTTGAGATGTGAAATGTGTGGCTGGGGATTATCACTAATCCACAGAATGTTTTAGGGTCAGGGATGAGAAAAAATGTTCGGTATGTTCTCACCCATTCCTAGTGCACGCTGTGCATCCCGGCCCCAGGAACTGCCCAGCTGGGCAGAGCTGGAGAGGTTTGCTTCAGCCTCCAGAGCTTTGAGAAAGCTGGAATGGTGAGGTGGGGTGACCAGAAGCACCTCAGCCTCCTCCTGGGTCCTTATTCAGAGCTTCTGTCCACTGTACCAAAAGAAATCACATCCCCAATGTCATTTGAGAATTTTTGGAAGAGTTTTGGCTGGTTCCAGCCCCATTTGGGTCCACAGGCTCCTGTCTAGACCTGCAGCCCGTGTTTTGCAGCAAGGCAGGAATGTGAGTGGCCAGGAAAAGCCTGATAAAGAGGGAAACTAGAGAATGGGAAAGTTAATCATTGAACTTTTTGTTATCTTTATTCAGCTTGGAAAACTGAAGCCAGACAAGGTTTGCAGGGGGAGATAATATCTTTTATCAGAGCAACTTGTATAGTTAGGAAAAACCCCATGTGCTTCTGGGACCACATGCTTTTCCTCAGATCTCCACAATTGCACATTGCATTAAAAATAAAATTAATTTAATTTTCAAAAGGTTCAACGGATATTTGAAAGAACTGAATTTAAAAGCAACTTACAAAAAAAAAAAAAATCTCATTTGATTTAATTTGATTTGAACATTTCAAGAAAGATTTAATAGCCCGGAATTACAAAAGACTTTTTTTCTGGCTTGAAGTTTACTCATAGGAACGTGACATCTGTGTACCAAAGGGCTGCCCAATGGTGGAGTCCCCATCCCTAGAGGGGTTTAAGAGCCATGCAGATGTGGCACTTGGGGACATGGCTTAGTGGTGGCCTTGGCAGTGCTGGGGGAATGGTTGGACTCGATGTTCGAGGTCTTTTCCAACCCAAATGACTCAAAGATTCTATGAAGTCAAAATTCCTACATTTAGCCTCATTTTGTTCACCTGAAAATCTCCATACCTGTGGTCACGCTCTCATTTCTTCCTGAAATCCCTACAAGGCCCTTTTGCCCCTTCAGGATGCCCTCAGCACACAGGAGTTCTTGGTGAGCAGCCAGTGGGGCTCTAGGGAGGTGCAAAGTCACAAGGGTTGAGAAGGGTGAGCTTAATATACAGACTTCCCTGCTCTGACCACCACTTTTTTTCCCCTCAGACTAAAAACAACATGATTAAATGGTAATATTCTAAGATGTGGGAGTTTGTAAATAATCAGTGTATTGTTATTAATCAAGGTAATTTCTCTGTTCCAGGAGATAAGACATTATTATTAATAACATTCCCAGTGAGAGGTTTTGCGTGCTCACCCTGGCCTCATGAAATCTCCAGCCTACAATCCAGTTCTGTGTCGTCTCCTTTTTTCATTTTTGAGTGAGGGTTTTTTTGGTTTGTTGGTTTTTTTTGTTTTTTTTT
>VXAD01003774.1:767931-831538 GCA_013399195.1 Dicrurus megarhynchus | reverse complement strand
TTTTTTTTTTTTTTTTTTTTTTGATAACCTTCTACATCATCCAGCACACCAATTTAAAATTCCCTCAATCCAGCTTAGTCTCAGCTGTATTAATGCATGGCTCGAGGGCACAGATAGCTAAAAAGGGCTGTATTGTGTGGCATCTCTAAAATCTTTTTTCTGAGAAGTTGGATAAAGAGATTGAATTTTCTCAGGGGGGGTTTTGGGTTGGTTTTATTTTTCCCCAGCTGAATGAGCAGCCTTGCAGGTGGCTCAGAGAGAAGATGTCAGGCCAGGAGATGCTGCTGGACCCCATGTCATCCCCCATTCCTGTTGAACTTTCCAGCAGAACATTCTCCTCTGGGAAGGTGGCTGCAAGCACAGTGTGGGATCCTTCGTCATTTTTCTGATGTATCTCAGGAGACAGCTTTACAGCAATATTGAAAATAATCAAATATATTAGTTAGGGAACCTGGGTTGAAGCAAGAGTGATTTTCTCCTCAGTATTTTTCCTAGGATATCACCACACACGGGGTTCTGTCTTCTTAATGCACTCATGCCTGAGGTGCAACCAGTCTTTTTCAATATTAGTTAAACCAGAAAATATTGGGGTTCATGGAATCACTGAATGGTTTGGGTTGGAAGGGACCTTTAAAGGTCATTTAGTCCAACCCCTTGCCATGAGCAGGGGCACCTTCAGCCAGGCCAGGTGGCTCTGAGCCCCATGAGGTGGTCAGCCTCCCTCCTTGTTCCTTGAAGGATACAAGGGAGAGAAGTGGGGTTTGGTGGTCACTGCCAAGCCTGGAGCTTTGTTTGCTCTGTTTTTATGGTTCTGGGCTGCTTTAAGTGTCAACAGGAATGTAAAGTGTGCCCTGTTTGTTTTTTTAAAGTGCAACCATGATAAAATCCTGTGATAGACCTGTAAAGCTTTAGTTGTAAAAGCAAATCAACTTTAATAGCAAGTAGGCCGTAGTTAAGTGCTTTTGAATGTTAGTATTTAGGGGGTTTTTCTCAGTTATAATCCGGTGCTACAGGGAAGTGAGGGTGTTTATCTTAGGGAAATGAGTGGGATTTGCAGGCATTCAGCACCTCCCAGGACCTTCCAGGTTATTCCCCTGCTCACATACTTCACCAGCCTTTCTGCACTTAGAGGAACTGGGCTCAAATTCCTCAAAGAGTGATGGGAGAGCACAGAGGAGCTCTGGGTACAGACTGGGATGGGGAAAGAAATGGGGAAAAAATGAAGCAAGAAGCTAGGACAAGGAAAAGCAGGAGCTGTGTGAACCTGCTGGGAACATGGCAGTACTTGGGCTTCCTGTCTGTGCTGAGGGTACCTCCACTGGGTCTTCCAGGTGGAAGAGGGTGGGGATGTGAGAGAGGAGGAAGCTGCCAAAGGCTGAAACGTTCCCCTTGCGGGCTGAGCAGTGGCTGTCCCGGGCTCCAGGAGGGGTGACCTTGCAGCGGGGTCGCTGAACAGACGGTTCCAGCTGGGCTTGTGCACTTGGCCAGTGCCCAGGAGCTATTTTAGGAGGTCTTAGAAGGGACGAGGCCTTGGCAGGACCTGTGGGTTTGGAGTGAGCTCTCGGTTCTCTCTGCAGGAGCCAGCAGGCATCAGGCAGGCTGTGGAGGAGCCCTTGGCAGCACACATGGCATGGCTCACAGGGCTGGGGACAGCCCAGGGACAGCCCTTGTGCTCCTGGTGTGGGTCACAGGGCTCAGGGACAGCCCAGGGACAGCCCAGGGACAGCCCTTGTGCTCCTGGTGTGGGTCACAGGGCTGGGGACAGCCCAGGGACAGCCCTTGTGCTCCTGGTGTGGCTCACAGGGCTGGGGACAGCCCAGGGACAGCCCTTGTGCTCCTGGTGTGGCTCACAGGGCTGGGGACAGCCCAGGGACAGCCTGAGGCTGTCTGGCAAGGCACTCACTGCTCGTGGCCTTTTATCCCTTTGAATGAAGGCGCTGGAGGTGTCCAGGTGGATTTAAAGGACCGGAGCCATCCCTTGCCCCAGGCCGAGGCTTCTGCTGCTCCCTGGCCCATCTGCAGCCTGTGCAGGAGGAGCTGAGGCAGCTGCCAGCCCTTCTTGGCACTCTGTGCTTGGCCAAAAATTGCTTTGGGGAGGCTCCTAAAGTCAAGCTGGGCTCTCACTGGAGGCTCCCACTTTGCCCTTATGGAAAAAGCATGAGGTAAAGCCTGGGCTGGATCCTTGGGGGGGTTGTTGTCCCTTCTGGCTGTAAATGAGTGACTTGAGATGACTACAGCTACGGGTGGACATGGAAATGAGGATTTATCTTCCAAAAGGCTCTCCAGGCTCCCACCCCAGCAAAGCAGTTCTGTCTCTCCAGAGACAGAAACTCCTCCAGTGCTGTCTCAATGCTCCTCTGGGATCTAAGCCTGCAGCAGATCTCAGGAATGCCAGCAGCAAAGCAGAGATGCTCAGAGGGAGTCCTGTTGCTTAAAAGACTGAGAGCACTTTCTGTCCAGCATAGTGGGAAGGACTAATGTCAGTGGTTAACAGCATCATTTAATTCCTACAGGTATCTCCCAACGTGGCCTTTTCTTTGTTTTCCACTCAGAATCTCTCATTATCAATGTGCAAATACAAGTTCCAAAGGTGCTGGTGGCACACAGACAGCTGGGGGGATTGAATCCTTCCCGCTTCCCAAAACTGGCTCCACTTGCTTGCTTTGATACTTTACCTTTTTTTAATTTGAGGGAATTTCCAGTCTAAGCCATAGGGCTGTCAGGGGTCTGTGTGTGTGATAAAGCCAGGTTTGCACCCCACAGTGCTGGTGTGTTGTGGACAGCCCCACTGCTGCTCTGGTGGGGGTCTCAGGCAGCAGAATTCCAGGCTGTCCCCATGCCAGGGCTGTCACTGCCAGTCGACAGGCTCATCTTTAGCCTTGATTTCAATATCTCATATTCCAAAACGTCTTTACAGCCTCTGAATCCCTCGGGGCAATTTGAAGTTTGAGCAGCCTCCTGCCCAGATGGCCAGTATCAGCAGCTCTCCCCTGGCAGCAGCATCCTTCTCCTTGGGTTTATTTACTTTATCTTTTAAATTAAAAAACAAAAAAACCAACCAAAAAAAAAGAAAACAATGAAAGCTGTCCATTTCCTGGAGCAGCTCATTCATTTTTGTACTGCTGTAGTTTTGTTTCCATTTGGATGGAAGGGAAAAGATAAATGGATAAGGAGGGTAGGGAGGGACCCAGAGGAGAGCTGGCACGGGACGTTGTCCCTGGTGCATGATGCTGTATGGCTGGAATGTGTGGCTCAGAGGTGAACATCCCACCCATGAGAAATAAAGGATATATCCTTTATTGCAGCTGAAGTGCAGCACTGGAGAGAGTGCTGGATAATACCAGGAAAGCTGCCCACTGAGCTCTAGGAATACAGTTTGTTTCCAGCACTGGGCTTAGTAGCGGAGCATACTCAGGGAGAATTTATTGGGGGGTTTCTTGTTGCCTTCTCCATGGGTTTTTTTTTTAATATGAGCTGTAAGGCTTAGCCCTGGACAGTGGGAGAGTTTGAGAGTCCATACAGTGTCTGAATCGTAACCACCAAACAAACCCTAATTGAGCTTTTCCTCTCTTTACCCATCCCTCTCTTAACAAAAAAAAAAAAAAACCAAAAAAAACCCCTAAAAAACCAAACCAACCAAACAAACAAAAAAACCAACAAAACAAAAGAACCCCAGGAATATGAGCTGCTCTGAGCAAGCAGTTTCTCTCCCAGGTGCTTCTTTTAGCTTTCTTGGTAGCATCCCTCCCTCACCACCCCATATGGCCTCTCCCATCTGCTGTGCCTGTCCCATGCCCTGGCAGCTCCCACTGCCTCCCTGGTTTTGCCATCCCATCTATCCATGCCCTGCTCTGCACTCCCCCTTCTCAGGGTCCCTGGATGGCCCTCGGGCACCCCTGTCTCCCATCCCCTTGTGTGACCATTAGGAGTTTCATGTCAGCTCCTCTTGAAGTCACTCCTTGGTGTTCAGTGTTCCCAGACACGGATTTACCAACCCGACAATGTGGGAATAACCCAAACACCCCCATTTTGATACGTAGCAGAGGCCATGCATTACTCTTCTGTTACTCTTTCCTTGCATTAACACCAGTTCCTGTCCTTGCAGCTGTATGTGCAGTGCTCCTGGGTGAGATTTAGTTCAGCCCAGAGATAATTTCCTACACCAGCACTCCGGAGTTTTGCAAAGCTTGTGTTTGGCTTTCGTGCCCCTGGGCTGCATCCCCATGGCATCAGCAGTGTATCCCAGTGCTTTAATGGGGTACACAGAAGGAGGTGTTTCTGGTGTGTGTACCTGCAGGAATTTAAAAAAGAGTAAGAAAATACCATGTACATTTGTATTTTAACTGAGCATTTCCCCGTGGCTGCCGTGGCTGTAGTTCAGCGGGGGACTGTAACCACGGTGCTTGGATCAGCTAATAAGGACATTGTTTTATATGGGAACTTCCTATGAATTTTTAAAAATACTTTCTTCAAGGAAGCCCTGAAAAGTTATCTGGAAAGGGAACTGGCCAAAATCCAGCTCTTGTGTGCTGACTGGAGGAAATGTGCTGGAGAGGTCAGGGCTTTGCACAGGCTCTTCCCAACAGCAGGTACGAGTTTTTCCCTTTCCAGCAGGGCATGATGGCCCTTACTGCCTCTCTGCCCATCTCTGGACCCCTGGAGTTTCTCTGAAACACAATTTCCCTCACCAGAGGGGACTGCCATGAATCTGTGGGTTTTTCCAGTGGGTTGGAAGTTGACTCCACTTTGCCATCGTCCCTCTTCCCCACAGCAGCCCTGACTGCGAGCCTGGAGCTCCAGCATCAGTTCAAACACCTGGGTCTCCACTGAAGGAGAAGATTTTGCACTCTTTCCCTGGTAGGATCTTGGCAGCCTCAAAGATGCTTTGCTTTTAAAATACAAAACAATCCGTGATTATTTATTAAAAAATATATTTGATGTCACTCTCTAAACATGCTGTGTGTTTGTGTGGCTTCTGTCTGCACAGTACCAAGTGCCTCCAGAGTATTTGTACTTAGAAAAAAACAGCAGATATCTGCTTGGGTTTTTTCCTCTAAGTGTGAGATAAGACTTGTGTCCTATTTCATTTTTGCATATGCATTTATTATGAGAAGCATTTGTTAGCAGGAAAATTTAAGTGAAAGAAGGAGCATCTCTGGTGAGCACGCTGTGGTGGAGGAGGTTGGTCCTGTGGGTCCTGCAGCATCGCAGTGCTTTCCCAAAACATCCCCATCCTCACAGAATCCCTCAGTGGCACCTTTGCCACTCAACCTTTCTGCTTGCAGGGAGTGGGGAAAGCTACCTTGGGACCTTGGCTCTCCAGCTTGTAATGCAGAGGTGATGGCAGGGACAGCAAATCTGGGAATTTTCTAGTGCTTAAGCAGTGGTTTATATTCAAGAGAAAGATGTGCCTAAATCCCCTTGTCCTGTACTCAGACTGGATGTTAGGGAGCCTGACAGGTCTTTTGATGTCAGTGTTACAAGTCAGTACCAACTCCAGGTAATAACCCTTTGTTCTCCTTATTCCTGCCCCGTCCTCCCATTCCAGGACTCCCCCGGGCATCCTGAAGCTCCACCTGGGTGAGCAGGACCCTTGTCTGTAGCGGGCTGTGATTGCCAGTGAATTGCTGCCCGTTTCTCCTGGGTGTTTCCCTTGGGTTGGCTCTGTGTTGTTCAGGACCCTGCAGTCTGTGGAGGGGAGGGGTGATGCTGTTGGACCCAGCAGGATGGTGATAAAACGGGGATAGAGTAACACTCTGGAGAGGCAGTGCTGATGGTATTGAACGGGACTGAGGTGCAGATTTTTTTCTTATTTCTTGGGTGGGGATTGTCTGTAGCTGCTGGTGCTGCTGGCAGTGACAATGGCAGCTGGAAAGAGGGAAGAACAACTGCTCCAATGACTGCTCCGAGCCGTGCTCTGGAGATGGGGCATTGCCCAGGCACAACCTGCCCTCGCTCTCCACATCCCACAGCATCACTGTCCTACATACTCTGTGACAAAGTGTGGGATCGGGATGACAATTATAAAATCATAAAATATCCTGATCCAGCCCAGCTCCTGGCCCTGCACAGACCCCCCAACAACCCCACCCTGGGCATCCCTGGCAGCGCTGTCCAAACGCTCCTGGAGCTCTGGCAGCCTTGGGGCTGTGCCCATTCCCTGGGGAGCCTGGGCAGTGCCCAAACACCCTCTGGGGGATATTTCCTTGATATCCAACCTAACCCTCCCTGGCACAGCTCCAGCCATTCCCTCAAACAGTGACGTGGGGCTGCTTTTACCTGTTTGGGACAAGCTGGGCAGGACCAGGAGGAGATGGACATCTCCAAGAAGGTGTGAATCCTGCCAGCGATCGAGTGTCATTTCTGATGCTGAAAATCAGTTGATTCACACATCAAGAAAGCATTTGGCCCTTGGTTTCTGGGTGCAGCTGAGATCAGCACAGCCTTGCTTTCCCCAGTGCTTTGTGTTTGTTTTCGAGGTGCTGCTGCTCAAGGCTATCAGCCTTTTTCTGGAGCCACGCTCTGCATGGAAAGAAAGGCATGTTTCATTTTTAAGTTGAAAAAAAAAAAAAAGCCACACACACAAAAAAAACCCAAACAAACATAAAACGCAGCGTGGCACAGATTAAATCCATTTGAGACAACTCGAAAAAAACCCCTGCCGTATGTGCAAGTCAATAGGAGGAGGGGAGTGGAAAGGGGGAAAGCAACTGTGACATATACAAACCCTTTAGTGTGCATAGCATAAGATTTTTTGGCTGGCACTCACATGATTTTATTCAAGGGCTGGGAAAGAACTACGATTAGTTAAAAGCTTCGGCAAAGTCTGGAGGGAGTGCTCTGAAGAGTTGGGAGCCGCGCAGAGGTGACTGTAACTCCTCTCGCAATTTCAGACCATTCTTCTGGGGCTCAGGACAAAAGCCTTTTCTTTTCCCTCCGTGTTCAAAGAGACATTTGTCTTGAGATGTTGCAGCTGTGGGCCGCGGGATCGCTTGTTTGAAGATACCCCCTCGTAGACGAAAGGAGAGGCAACGCACTGAAAAGTGGTAGTATTTTATCGTGTGTGGGTTCCCCCCCTTCCTCCTCCCTCCCTACTCCTCCACTGCCATGTGTGGTTTTTAATAAGAAGAAGAATGTGGAGGCAACATTTTCCAGGCAAGGGGAAATTTCCTGTTTCTTTTCTGTTTGTTTAATAAAGTGTGTAGTTGACTGTAAAACTGTAGCTACTTGGTTGTGAGCGGGTAATTCAGGCGAGTGTCAGGATCGCTTCTTGATGCACTTTTATATACTTCAGGGCAACATGTTTAAAGCCTTTTTTCCTCTTCCCCCCCCCCCTTTTTTTTTTTTATTTTAAAGCTGCATGGCGCCAGGCAACTGAGATTAATAAGAATTAGGCAAATGGCTTCTGCTTTTGTTTCGGTGAGATAGTACCAGCCGTCTTGCGGTCACACAAAGGCTGCCATTTAGCAGGGAGCACTCCCTAATTCTCTTGGCAGGGGTGCCATTGGGATCGGATACAAGTGGGTGGCAAAGGGGAGGAGCGGCAGGAAAGGACAAGTAGGCTTTGTGTATTAAAAATGAAACAAAAGCACTTTATACGCGGGGCTGCGTGCAACAAGCAGCGCTGCCTGTGAGCCGGGGTGGAGTTTGAGTTCTCTGTGGCTGCAAAACCTTGCTTTTTTTTGCCTTTTTTTTTTTTTTCTTTCCGTAAACCCTTCCTCCTCTCCTTCTTTCTTAGCAAGCTCTCCCTGCACTGCTGGCCAGGCTCTGCAGGCGGCTGAAAACGCCTTTAAAAAAAAAAATGTGTTGAACAATACTTGCCCCAACTTTGCAGGAACAGCTGGGGGGGTTCTCAGCAAAAATCAGCTTCAGATGGCGTGGGAGCCACCGAATCTGGGAGGCTCTTGGGAGGCAGAGCTGATCCCACCCCAGCCTCGAGGAGAGCTGGTGCCCGGCTCCGCAGGGGTGGTGATGCTCATGGTTTACACAGCGTTGTACCCTCGGTGGGGCGAGCCCGTGGTTGGGCAGAGAGAAAGGGGTTAATGGCTGCGATGTTTTATCGCAATTTCGGGGGGAGTGGCTGCTGTTTAATTACTTTCTGATCCGTGGCATACCTCCTTCTTAATGAAGCAGTCGCCTGCAGAACAAACGTGCTGTATGAGCCGGCGTAGCTTGGTTTTGTCAGCCCAAATGTCTTGGTTTGAATGTGTTTGTGCAGAGGTAGGAACCAGGACGGTGAGGAATGGATGCAGGGTGGTGGAAAGGCAACGGGAGAGGCGGGTGAGGAAAACACGGTTTAAGCTGCAAACCTGCCAATGGCTTTTATTAAAACGTAATTTCCATACATTATGTGCTTCATCCTGTATTGATTTGCTTCAGAACTTTCCTTGTCGAGCTGAAATAAATTCCCTCGTGGAAGCAAGAGAAACGAGAGCAGTTCCTGTGAGTACCTCTCGGGTTCCAGCCACATTCATCCTCAGTGACTGCACTTGAGTGTGTGGGCAAGGGTGACGTGCCTAAGAAGCCTGTGTCATCATGCACAATTACATCCCTAATCCCAAGCAAAGACACAGATGCTGTTACAAAAAAAAAAGGAAAAAAAAAAAAAAGCTGTGTTTCGTTTGACTTTGAAAGAAGCTTATCTAAGGGCAGCATAGTTAACCCATTATTTTGGGGCTCGGATTAAATGTCAAAGTTTCAGATAACCTGTGGTTTCATCTTCCATGTGCCACGCTCACAGGAAGCCACTCCAACCTCTGTGTGCCTCTTGCTCTGTCTTGAGGATGGTCCTGGTCCCTGGTGGACACTGAGCTCTGAGCTTGGGGACAGGGATGGTGGCCAGCAGGGCTGGCACCACCACGGCCACCTTGCCCCTGCATCAGATTCCTTTTTATTTGCAGTTGTGGTGTGAGGCTGGCAGGTGATGCTCTAAGCCTTGGAGATCATACACATTAGTAAGCATTTAAGTCAGTGTTATAATTCACTCGCTTGTTAACCTGAGAAAATAATCTGGCTGGGTGCAGTGCTGCCCAGAGGGATTGTGTAAGTACTCGGAGATTTGGGCATGTTTTTATTCTTGCTTATCTGCTTATCACAAGCTTCTTTCCCTTATCCAGATCGTCTCGGCATTCTACCCTGCCTACTGACACACTTGCACTCCCATCTGGATGAAATGCATGCAAACAGAATGTATGAGTTCCAGTGATGGAGACCTCAGCAGGGAAGGGGGAGGGAAGGACCTGTTCTAAAAGCGCCCACCTGTAATGCTGAAAACCTTCAGTCAGGTCTGCTGGCTTGGTTGGTTCTTCATTTCTTTAAGCAGATTCAGTGAAAAAGGAATGGAAAGCCACTGAACCCACTCCATTAAACCTGCCTGTTTCCATGGAGTTATGTTTTCCCATGTAAAACGAGTGTAGCTGTGTGAGTGTAGCAGCAGTGCAGGGTCCCTCCCCAGGACCATGCTCTTGGTGCCCGCAGGTCTGGGGTTCATCACTGTGGCCAGCAGTGCCCATGTGTGTCACACCAACATCAGCTGGGGGGGATTCCCCCACAAAATACCCCAAAACAGCCCCACGGAGTTCCCTCAGCCAAGCCCTGGGCTTGTCCCCCTCACCAGCACAGCCACTGCATTTAAAGGCCAGATAGATGTTGGCTGATAGCCCTGGCAGGTTCTTGTGCAGAAGTGGGGTTTGGTAAGGAGAGGCTTTGCTGGGGCTGTTTGTGTGAGCGTTTGGAGACTCAAACCCAGACCTTGCAGCCCTAGCCATCTCATGGTGCAGCAGCAGAAATAAAGCACCACATTGTACCCAGAGCACCTGGTCCCCTCACCTGAGCTCTGCCCAGAAACTGCTTGGGCAGCTGAGAAAGATACCCGAGATATTTTGTAAGGTCCTAATGTAATAAACATCCTTACTGAAAATGGCAGTGTAGAAATTCCTAAGTGACTTGTCCCAGAATGAACCAGTTAATCCCCAGCAGAGCAATAAACAGGATATGAAAATCAGCTTTCTGTGGCCCTTGGTGGTGATCAATTCCTTCACCTCAGCTTGGAGACTGTTGGGTTTACAAAGATGAGCTTTGCTGTTCCCATGAAACTGTGAAGGAGTTCTTTGTACAGCAGAATATAACCTTGTGTGCTAAAGAGGTCTTCAGTGTCCTGCTCTTCCCGTGATTTTCCAGGAGCCCTACTTTTTAAGTGATTCTCTGGACTTATCTTTCTGAGGTGCTCAGAATGGTAAAGCCATTATGAAAAGGGGGCAAAACCGCAGCCGTGTTCCAGTCCCTTGGCCAGATTTCACCCCGTGTTGCTGTCAGCTGAACCTGCTGAGCAGGGCGTCCCCAGGTGCCGCTGCCCCTCACCTGGCAGGGAACCCCGCTCAGGGCCCGCCGAGTGACAGCCGCGCCCGCTGTGCCCGCAGGTATCCGCCCGCAGATCATGAACGGCCCCATGCACCCCCGGCCCCTGGTGGCGCTGCTGGACGGCAGGGACTGCACCGTGGAGATGCCCATCCTGAAGGACCTGGCGACGGTGGCGTTCTGTGACGCACAATCAACTCAGGAGATTCACGAGAAGGTACCGGGAGAGCCGGGGCGCGTGGGGGCAGCGGGACTGGACTTGCTCTTCCACGTCTTTAAAGCACCTTCCAGTGCCTGAAGGGGCTCCAGGAGAGCTGCAGAGGGACTTGGGACAATGTGTGGAGTGACAGGACACAGGGAAAGGCTTCCCACTGCCAGAGGGCAGGGTTAGATGGGATATTGGGAAGGAATCCTTCCCTGTGAGGGTGGTGAAGCCCTGGCACAGGCTGCCCAGAGAAGCTGTGGCTGCCCCTGGATCCCTGGAAGTGTCCAAGGCCAGGTTGGACAGGGCTTGGAGCAGCTTGGGATAATGGAAGGTGTCCCTGCCCTTGGCAGGGGTTTGGAAAAATGAGCTCCCTTCCAACCCAAACCAGTCTGATTGTTTGATATTTGAGCAGAAAGTGTACAAAGCTGCACTGGGAGTCAGTCAGCAGATAACATCAACAGAAGCCAGTGCAGATTAAAATTCATTCAGGCTGTTTTAGAAGCCAGATGTTATTTTGGAAAAAAAAAAAAAAGTCACTTTTTATCTCTTTGCATCAGGCTTTTCACATCAATGTTATTAACGTTTCTCATGTTTTTTGAAGTCCGTGGTGCTCTTGCTGTGGCTTTGCTGACACCATCCCAGCTGCAGCTGGTGGGTCTTCACAGGTGCTGGGGGCACCTCCGGCACCTCCTGCCTCTCCAGCACAGAGTGGAGGAGGTTTGGGCATCATTCAGGCAGATCCATGCAGTGTTGGATGAGTGTTCCTGCTTGGAAGCTCAACTTCATGTAAATACTTCTCATAAAAGTATTATTTTAGATACCTCAAATGAGGTTTGAAGTGATCAGAAGTCACTTCCAAGATCTGGGAAAGAGGAATACAAATAGCATCAGTGCTGGTCTTGGCAGATACTAAATTTGGGGGAAGGAGAATGGGAGTTTTTTTGTGAGACATTGATAGATGAGCCAGGCTTGGGGGGTGTGGATGGGTCTTGGGTTTCCAGAGCACTGGGGTGGTGAGCACCAGTGAAGGTCTGGATCTTCACTGAAGGGGACAAAGCCCAGCCCTATGTGACTGTGCAGCCTCTGCAGAGCTATTCAGGTCCCCTTGAGAACAGCCAGGAAAGGTGGATGTGAACGGTGTGGCAGGGGTTTGCACATGCAAAGGAGGTCAGGGTGTTCCCAGTGTCACAGCCCTGTTCAGAACCAACAGACACTGCTGCAACACCCAATTCCTTCCTAAAAGCAGACTTACTGCTGCTTGGAAGCAGAGGGATTAGCAGATAACCACCTGGAAAAGGGTCCAGGTGAGAGATGTGGTTTTCATCTGCCTGGTCTGCTCAGATGAAACATCACAATTTTCAGATATTCACCAAATCCATTCCCAAAGGTGTTGGCGGGTCACACCCCTGCTGGTTTTGGTGACACCTGGCTCAGACAGCAGGTCAGCAGTGAAAATGTCCAACTCACTGTGTCATATTCCTGATTCCTGAGCTGCAGGTGTTCCCCCAGGTGTGCTGGTGGCTCCTGACCCCTGTGTGGTGTTGCAGGTGTTGAACGAAACCGTGGGGGCTGTGATGTACCACACCATCAGCCTGTACCACACCATCAGCCTGTACCACACCATCACCCTGTACCACACCATCGGCCTGACCTGACCCCTGTGTTTGTTGCAGGTGTTAAATGAAGCTGTGGGGGCCATGATGTACCACACCATCACCCTGACCCGGGAGGATCTGGAGAAGTTCAAGGCCTTGCGGGTCATCGTCCGAATAGGCAGCGGCTACGACAACATCGACATCAAAGCCGCCGGGGAGCTCGGTAAGGCCTGGCTCTGCACCCTGACTCCTTCCCCTGTCCTTCCAGTCCTTTAAAATCGGCACAAGGAGCTGCTGCTCCCACGGGATCATGCTGGCACAGCAGATTTCCAGGCAGGACCTCCATTCAGCCCCTAAAATTACAGGTGCAGTTCACATTTTTTTGCAGAGAATATTATGACAAGAAAATTTGACCATGAAGTGAACGAAACAGTGCAGTTTTAGAAGGCAGCTTTTGGGTTCTTACTGTGTTAAAACTGCCCTGTCTGAATCCCTCCCTCATTCCTCTGCCGTTCCGAGTTCCAGATGCCCCCTCATACCGCTGGATATTTGTATGGTTGTTCTATTTCGGGCACAGGAGAGTTGATACAGCTTTAGAAAAATTGGAGGAAGGGTGTTTTATTATATTTTGTTAGCAAGATCAGTCTCTTGATCTGAGCTGGTTCTCTGAGTCATGCCCACTCCGCTGGGAAGGCACTGCATTGGATGGTGGAGCAGGAATTGTGTGTAGGGTTGTTGCCACCTCCTTTGCCATCTCAGGAACTTGAAAAAGGCTTTTAATGTGGATTGCCAAAAATAGGGAAGGTCATGTTGTCAGACAGTGCTGGGGCCACCCAATTTCCAAACTGGTTTGGGTGGTCACAGAGACATTTGGCTGCACACCTCCAGCTGCAGGAGCTTAATTGTATCCCTGGTTTTAGCAGCTGAGATACAACAGGTTTTACTCATCTGATCCCAAGATTCAGTCTAAGGAGCAGCCCTGCAGTAGTGTTTGGGATATGTTGTATTAAAGGTTATCTCTGGAGAAGTGAAAAATAACAGCCATTCCACCTGAGCTGTTTTACAGAGATAATTGCGATAAGAGAGTCTCACATAGTCATTCCTAAAAAAAGCAATTCTCAATATAGTGAATTGTTTTCTTTTTTCAAGAGGAGAACAGTGTCTTCTCAGTGTAATGGTTTCTTCATGTTTTTAACTCTTATTGTTATTATCCATTATAACAATGTTCTGAGGCTTTGAACATCAGGAAAGGAAAGATACAACGAATAAAGTAATGGGATACTGCAGCATAATCCTTCTTTTTATACTTGGCAAATTGGGTGGCCAAATGATGTGGTTTCGACTAGAAAATGTAATGACTCCCCACAAATGTAGCGTAAAGTTTAATTGGTATTGCTTTTCCATAAGGTAGTTTTTAAGCCGTGCAGTCAATCAATGACCGGTGTCTGAACACGGTGCCAGGGCCACCCACTGGCTGGGCTGGGCACCAGCTTGGACCCCTTCAAAGGCACCCCCGGGACGGGATGTTGGAGTTGAACCATCTGCCCGTGGGTGTTTATGGGGCACAGAGTAAATACCAGCTTAAGGAGCTCGTGGGAAGGGCAGCCCGGTGCCATCCCCCTCCACAAACGGGGGGTCCCTCAGACAGGGCACAGCAGCTGGCAGGGCCGGCGCTGGCCAGGGCTGTGATTTGTGTGTGGCCTCCGCAGGGATCGCCGTCTGCAACATCCCCTCGGCCGCCGTGGAGGAGACGGCCGACTCCACCGTGTGCCACGTGCTCAACCTGTACCGGCGGAACACGTGGCTGTACCAGGCGCTGCGCGAGGGCACGCGGGTGCAGAGCGTGGAGCAGATCCGGGAGGTGGCCTCCGGAGCCGCCCGCATCCGCGGGGAGACGCTCGGCCTCATCGGCTTCGGTGCGTGCAACTCCTGAGGGGGGCTCAGCACCTCTTCACTGCTCCGGGAGGGACCCACAACGAGCATTTCCAAAAGCACAGAACCACCGCAGTGGATCGGTGTGAAATAGGGAGAACATCTCACACAGATTTTTGGGGAAGGAGCTGTTTGTGAGCTGTGGTTGAATCCTTGGAGGAGCACTGGTGAAACACGGTGGTGTTCTAGAGGGACCACACCTCTAGAGGTAGTGCTGCTGTCCTCTCCCGAACCCCCATCCCTGAGCCACAGCTACACCGAGCCAGCCCTTCCTGAGCCACTCTGCCCTGCACAGTGGCTGGGCTGTGTAAAACAGTCTGTCCTAAGTTCAGCCACAGCTGTAGAGAGTTTTAACCTTAGAGGTGGGATCAGCTAATTAATGCCAAAAGCTCATATGAGTGTGTTTAAATGAGGAAACGGAGGCAAGGCCAGGGAATGTCTGGGGAGCCCAGCAGGCCCCAGGGGACAGTCCTCGGGCTCTGCTGGGGGCTCAGGGAAGTCGGGCTCAGTTAACTCCCCCTGTCCCTTCCCTTCGGCACAGGTCGCACTGCGCAGGCGGTCGCGGTCCGAGCCAAGGCCTTCGGCTTCAACGTGATCTTCTATGACCCGTACCTGCAGGACGGCATCGAGCGCTCCCTGGGCGTCCAGCGGGTCTACACCCTGCAGGACCTGCTCTACCAGAGCGACTGCGTCTCCTTGCACTGCAACCTTAACGAACACAACCACCACCTTATCAATGACTTCACGATTAAGCAGGTAATTAATTCACCTGGCGTGCACAGCCAAGGAGCTCTTTGGTGGGGCAAGCCCTGAGTGCAGGAGCTGGCCACGGATCCCTCGGCTCCCACGGTGAGCCAGCACCTCCAGAATAGCTGGTTGCACCCAGGTGTGTCTCCCCACAGTGTTAAGGGGAGCAGTGTCCTGCTAGATAAATGATCCCCACCCCCGTGGTGCGGAGATGACGGCAATAGTGGGTTTGGTTTGCCAATGCCAACCAGAGATGGAGTTTCCATGGAAAACCCACATGGAGCGGGATGGGGATTGCTCCGGGGCTGGAGCACAAAAAGCGGGATGCTGTCCCAGCTGGAGGCAGCATCCCAGGGTGGGGGTGAGGATTGGACGGGGTCACTGCACCCAGCTGACGGTCATCCCTCTCCGGGCCGGTGGCAGATGAGGCAGGGAGCGTTCCTGGTGAACACGGCCCGCGGGGGGCTGGTGGACGAGAAGGCCTTAACTCAAGCCCTGAAGGAGGGACGGATACGAGGGGCGGCGCTCGACGTGCACGAGTCGGAACCGTTCAGGTAAAGCTCCGGCTGGCGGGGCTGGCCCTGGGGTGGTGGTGGTGTCACCGTCTGCCGTGGCACCCACTGAGTGTCCCAGCCCCTTGTCACACAGCCCCAGCGCCGGGGGACAGCCCTGCTGTTGCCACCTTGCAGCGGCCATCGGTTGTAGTCCGGCACTGGGGGGTTATGGGTGCTCAAAAGGACACTGGGAGCTTAGATCAAGAACCCAGCCTGTGTTTAAAAGAAAACCCAAAACACTCACTGGGCCATGAGAACAAAGTCACTGCACTCAGTGTTGGGCATTTTTGCCTGCAGCCTGGGAAGGGGTGGTTGTAACTGGGAGTGCAGTTTCCTCTCACCACAGAAATATTTAAGGAACAAAAAGTTTGCTCCTACACAAGGGGAACCCCAGTGGCCACCTCCTCCCATCCTGGGCTGACCCACAGCCTGTCCCTGTATCCCCACACTGCTGCAGACACCCCCAAACATTATTCCCATGGGAAGAATTAAACCCAGCCACTCCATGGGTTTTTTCAGCCCTGTTGGCTCTTTTTTCGTGTACTTTCAGAAGCCTGCATTTTCTGAGCCCTGCACAGAAGCTGTGCTTCCTCCCCAGCACTTTTGTGGCCATTTTGGGCTGGAAGGACCGTCAGGCCAGGGAATAATGGAATGATTTGGGCTGGAAGGCACCTTAAAGGTCACCTAGTCCCAATTCTTTGCCATGGGCAGGGACACCTTCCACTAGAGCAGGTTAATCCAAGCCCCATCCATCCTGGCCTTGGAAGGAGTGTTGCATGTGCAGAGGGCAGGCCACAAGCCTTTTGCCATTCATCTTTTATTCTCTGTTTAAACACTGATTAATCTCTTTGCTTGTTTTCCCCTGCTCCCAGTTTTGCTCAAGGCCCATTGAAAGATGCTCCCAACCTGATCTGCACCCCGCACACGGCCTGGTACAGCGAGCAGGCATCCCTAGAGATGAGAGAAGCTGCTGCCACTGAAATCCGACGTGCGATCACAGGTACCCGGCCCCTGGGGACGCTGGGCTTGGCTCCCCTGGTGCCTGGAACGGGAGCCAGGAGGAGCAGAGGTGGGGATTGACCCTGCCCATGTCCCAGCAGGACACTGGGAAAGGGATCTAACCCCACTTTGCTTCCCAGTAAAAGAGCTGAGAACCCAAATGTTCCTGTTCTGTCATTTGGGGATGTTTGTGGTTGGGTGAGGGGTTTTGTGTTGGGGTTTTTTTTAATGAATAGGGCAAAGACTGGTGACTGGGGAGAACAGGACAGGGAAGCAGTAATTGCTGCCCCTGTTATTGGTGCTAGCCCACACAGTGGTGCAGACACAGCCACTGTGGATGTGGCTTCTGCATTCCTAAACCAAATTCCAAGGTGGTGGGCACAATACTCCAGCAAAAGGGTGCTTCTCTTGTCCTAAAAGCTGCCCTCCTTGTGAAGGTGGAAGGCACAGCTTCATGTTTGCCTCCAAAGCAGAGGGCTCAAGGGAACAGCTTCAAGGGAACAGGGTGGGAAACTGATCTCCAACCCTGCACCTCGGGACAGCCAAAACATCCTCCTTAAACAAGGAACGTGGAACTTTTTTTCCTCCCACCCTTTACATTGACAGACACAGTGAAATGATAAACATTGCACCTTTTTAGAGGGTGATAAAGCTGGGCCCTGCCTGACACAGCCTCACCTTTCTTGCCAACTGCAGGGCGCATCCCAGAAAGCCTAAGGAACTGTGTGAATAAGGAATTCTTTGTCACGACGGCTCCGTGGTCAGTAATAGACCAGCAGGCGATTCATCCCGAGCTCAATGGTGCCACGTACAGGTGAGCGGGAGAACGGGAGCACCGGGACAGCAGGAGCCGCTGGCACGGCAGGGCCGGGATCCAGCTGGACAGCGGGGGGGGCACCCGGGTACCCCGGCTGCTGTCACCCCTCCCTGGGGCCCAGCACGGGGGTCACTGATGCTGCTTGAGCCACCCACGGGTGGGTAGAGCCTCCTTTTCCAGAGCTTGCATCCCTCTGGGCTGCAAGTCACCGGACAGCAACTCTGTGCTCCTGTCCCTGACCAACTGCTGTGAGCCAGGCCCACCTCATGGGTTAATGAGCCAGGGGAAAAGCTCCAAATATAGGGCTGTAGTCAGGTGACCCAATTTCCACCTAAATCCGAGATTAAGGATTGCTTACTGCTCTGTTTAGATGGCTCCGAGCATGCTGGTAGGAGACATTAGGCTCAAGGAGCTGGAGCATGGGCTCATTCAGGGTATCACCACTGCCAAAAATACTCTGAGCTACAAAATACCCTGCAGGGCACATCAGGTCACATCAGGCAGGAGTTACCCAGCAGCAGAGCCCCAGGGCCCCAGGCAGCTCCCGTGCCATGCAGGCCACAGGCAGTGAACGCTCCCTCTCACCAGCAGAACATCCAAACCTGGAAAAAGCATTCCCTAGTCCTGCTCTTGTTCCAAAACACATGGGCAGTGCCAGCACCTGAGGACAAGCCTTGGCTTCCCAGCTTAACCTGTCTCTGCTGGGAGCTTCATCCTGGCTAAGCTCCTTGGGAGCTGCAGCCCCTGTAAGCTGGCTCAGCTCCCCACCCTCACAGGCAGGTAAAACTCTCTCCCTCTCCCAGCTTCCCAATCTGCCTTTCCCCAAGGCAGCAGAGCCACAGCAAAGTAGGAGCCCTCAGGCCTCACGTGGCCACAGAGCTCCACAGGGTTTTGTCCTCATTTCCCCACATCACAGCTGAAGAAATTGTTCTTATTCTCCTTTTTCAAACTCACTGTTGTTTCTTAAAATGTGTGTAATTCCACCTGCTTTTGGAGATGATGGATTACTGACCACATCTTTCAGCTGTGCTGTTCCATGAGGAAGATGCAGCTCACCTTCCACACAGGGAAAATCTACAAACCAGGTGTAGGTGTTCAAGGTATTCACACACAGGGATGGAGTCAGCACACCAGCATCTGGGGTTCAGAAAGCATTCTGGATGGTTCCTTACCCAATTTTCCAAAGGAGAAGGCTTCCTCATGGCTCAGGAGGCTGGGAGAAGGCACAGAACAAGCTGCAGTGCTGGTGGTGTAGCAGAGGACACTTACCCAAGGCACAGCAGTTCATGGGTAACTCTGACCAAACCTGGCTCCAGGAGGGAAGTGGAATCTCTTGGCTGTTCCTCCACAGCGGTGGTGGGGGTGATGGGTGTGTGATGAGCTCTGCTGTGACAAACCTGCCTTTCTCTGTCCCCTCTGCCAGGTATCCCCCTGGGATGGTGAGTGTGGCACCGGGAGGAATCCCAGCAGCTATGGAGGGCATCATTCCCGGAGGCATCCCCGTTACTCACAACCTTCCCACAGTGGCACATCCTTCCCAAGCTCCATCGCCCAACCAGCCCACAAAACACGGGGACAACAGGGAACATCCCAACGAGCAATAGCAGATAATTTAAAAACCATTCAATAAACTTAGGACCAAGAGACATTGGAAAAGGTTATACATGAACTAAAAGAGAAGAATTTGATACGAAATTTGTAATGTTGATTTTGGACAGACGCATCATTGATGTTCCAGTGTTCCCGACAAAGCGACAGCAGCCAAGACTGGGGAGAAGCCCTGGAGAAGTCACCTGCTCCCTGCAGCGCTGAAAACTAGGATGTGATACATTAATGAGCAACTTCTGTTCTTGTGTGTTGAGTTTTCTTCATCTGTGCATCAATCACATGAATAAAAATGAATTTCTTTTCCCCCCTCAATTCCTTGGGAAGGACAGGGCTCCTGCACTGTGTCCAGGCCACTGAATTAAGCCATCTTTACAGAGTGAACATGTCAGAGGAAACCATTGTGTGGCTCCAGCCCTTTCCTTTCTCTTGCATCTGGTGACCTCTCCTAACGGGGGGCAGCAGTCCTGGCTTAGAAGTGGAAGAAAAAAAAAAAAAGCAAATACTACTCCTCCTCCTCTTTGCAGTCTCACAGGGCCAGTGCTGTGTAACAGAAGTTCTCCTGCCAGGTCTAAGTTCCAGCCATTCCAGCCGGGATCCGTGGGATGGGGAGGGCAGAAAGGGCTCCTGGCACTGACCACTGCCCTCCCAGGCTAAGGAAAACCAAACTGCCAGTCTCTTTTCTGCCCAATACACTGAATAAAGTAGCTGTGCATCCACCTACGCCCTGCAATGATGCAAGAAAAAATAAAAGAAAAAAACAGAAAAAAAAAAAAAAAGGAAAAAAAAAGAAGAAAGTATTAAGTTTCACACACTATTTGTACTCAAATATATTTTCTCAGTTTTAAATCTGCAGCTATTTTATCAAGTGGAAAAAGTCTTGAGCTGGAAAGGGTTCAAGAATAATGTTGCATTTCCTTATGTCTCAGGAAACACTTTTTATGGTAACTTGTCAGACTGTCTATGAACAAAATCCACTTTTTTAGACATTGATAAAAGTCTTCTTTTCTTCACGTGATATTTTATACAAGAACACTTCAAGATGTGTTATTAGATGTGACTGATTTTAACAAATCCTATTAGATTTGTATCAACTAGTTACATGTTATATTCATAGTCTTTTGTGAATCATCGCCTTTTTGTTTTTAAAGATGGCCTGTTTTGAGCCTTTGTATGGGTACATTCCTGTTTCTGTGACAAAAAAAAAAAAGAAATCTTGAGCTGTCCCAAACAGACAAAAAAGAAACCAATGGCTATCAGTATGTTTTGTTTTAGTGTGTTACCGTTACTGTATTTGTTTATTGTAAAGGTGGACATTTAGCGTTCAGTGCAGTTTTCAATAAAAAGTGATAAAATTTCTATAATTTCTGAAAGGCAAGAGCTCTCGCTGCAATCTGGGGCTTGGAGACACTGAGAGGTAACCATAAGGTACAGAAACATAATTCTGGTCACACTCAGTGAATATTTACAGTCCAGTGGGATGGGAAGGTCCCTTCCAACTCAGACCACTCTGTGATGAAGAGATCGCTGTGGGTTTCCACTAAGGTACAAAGGCAGCTACAACTCACACAACATTTTCTGTACATTCTCAAGAGCTGAAGCATTATCAAACCATTGGAAAATAAAGCCAAAAAAGTGCTCAAGAGGTGCTGGTGGCTTTGAGCCTCACTAGGCAAAAGGCCTGTTCTTGTTTCCACCCTTCTTTCCCACTGTGTCCAAGTGCCACACACATAGAGTTAGATGGGGACTAAAAAAAGCTGAAACCAAAGTGTCTAAGTTACAAAACTCTGTATTTTGTTTGCTTTAAATTAAACTGAAAACTTGGTTACCAGCTCCAAACATCCAAAAGAGAGGTCACCTGTTACAGAGTGACTGCTCCTTGTCAGTGCTCAGCAGAGCCCAGCAGTGAATTATCCGTGACCTCTGTGAGAAACTGGGATAAAACAGGTCAGATACAGGGGAAGTGTTTGGGACACACTGAAATGACCATCAAAACCATGAGGAAAACATTTAATTGTTCTTAAGGTTTAGAGTTGTTTTAAAAATAAACGAGCCCTGGTACTTTGTTTCTCAATAATCCGGTACCTCCCTGCGCCGCAGGATCCCCTGTGCCAGCAGTGACTCCGCCGAGCTCAGAAAATGCTGGAGCTTTCATCCAACACCCACCTTCCCTTTCAAACAAAACCAAGGACAGAAGTGCCACAAGCTCAACAGGAGCAGAGATTGAGCCATCCCATGGGTTACAAGTGCCTGCAGTAAGAACACCAGCAAAACATGCAAAGATCGGAGCTGTAGAAGCGGAAAGGGAAGAATATCATCACAACTGGGAGATGCCCAAGCACCAGGAGCTGCAGCTCTCAAATGGAAAATTACTGGGTAAAGAAATGGGAAATGAACAGTTGCTGCTGAAGGTTTGTGGCTGACAGAGCCATGCTGTTGCTGTCCCGCTCAGGGAAGGCAGGCAGGGAGGCTCTCCTGGGATAATCATCTCCTCCTCCAGGGAGAACTCCAGAGATGTCACAGTAGCTTATAACAAGCAGCTTCAAGGTTACAAACACTACATAAAACCTTTAAAAAAGGGTATTAGGGGAAGTTACTGAATAAAAGGGGGGAAAAGGAAAAGCAGCAATTAAACAAGGTCTCCAAACACACAAACCAACCTGGATAACGGAGGAAATGCAACTTGGGGGTATGTGCCATAAGCCATGCAGAACTTTGGAAGAATCCAGAATTACTAAATTTTAATATATTAAAAACAAAAGAAATACAGGGCTTTTCACTGAGGAAGTCATAAATAAAACCAGAAAAAAACCTGACCAGCTGTAAAGGAGGTAGCAATGAAAAGCTAAGTTCTGTGCTAGGAAAGCATGTGCTGCTGCGAGCAATATATGAGAAACCCAATTTTTTTAATGTATTTTCATGGCTGAAAGTGCAGAACTTGCTGACAAGCTGCAAGGGAGCATGTGCAGATTAATCTCAGTGTCTGTAAACTTTTGGGTGTGTGATTGAGGAGCCACTGACATACACTGACTGCGGTGCGAGCACAAAGCCGGGGGTTGCAGCTCTTTCATCTACAGGTACGGGAAGTTTGGATTACTCTGATTCTGGAGAAGACACTTCACCAGTTCCCAAAGGGCCTGTGAAGCGTGTGAACCTGAACAGACCATTGTACAGCACATCAGAACAAAACAATAATGATCAAGGAAGCCAAGTGATCCAAAGTACCAGGACTGTCCTGTTGGAGCAGAACTAGAGAAATTCATCGGTGCATGCGTTTGAGAACAGCTGAACTGACCACGGGGACTCCACTGCTCTGGGAAGGGCTGGGGGACGGGCAAAATGCAGGCTGCCCATGGACAGCAGGAGAGAAGGGCAGGAGTGCTGGGCCAGCCTGGCTCAAGGTAGACTTTCACACTGGTAATTGTCCCCCTGGGACAAGGAAGCTTTGCTTCCCTGAATGGAACAGCCCTGCCAAAAGCACAGGGGTGAGGGATGAAAACTGCACAGCATCCTCGGAGTAGCCCATGGAATCAGGGGCTTATCCTTCTGTCCACAGGGCAGCTGGTCATGGGCAGGCTGGGATCTGAAGTTGCAGGTCTGGCCACTGACTGAGGGCTCCCCAGATTGGCTGCATTAGGACCCCCGTGGTCACAGCACGACACATAAACCACTCCAGCACATGGTGCAGGCCAGCTCAGGGCACAAATCCTCATCCCAGCTTACCCTGCATTCAGCTCCCCTGACAGAAAAGCTTTACATCCTCAGCTAGACAAGGTATAAAAGGATTTCACTGCAAGGTAAGGACAAAAAAAAAATTCCAATTTAGAAAGGGAGCTTGAACCAGGACCATGCGTTCATGAAGAACCTTTGTAGTATCTGGGGTTGGGCACAGAATTTGGGTCACTCACGTGGCAGAGCAGCATTCATCCTTCACCTGGAAATCTGGGCATGCACCAAACAGAGGAGCTCTAATGGCCAAAAAAGGTGAAGACATAATAAACCTCAGTGGAATCTAGGACGGGAAAATTGCAAAATTAATACAGTACTTCATTATTTCTTTACTTTTGGTGTCGTCACCAAGTTTCTGTAGGAGTTGTGCACGTTTCAACACCATCTAAGCAGCATTTGGAAGAAAAAGCAGCAAGTTCCTCAGGGTTTCCATAGCTCTGAACTACATAAAAATAGGTGCTATGGGGCTTCTTTCCAAATTCTAATTAAAACAATTTCATCTACTGCAAAATTTCTTATTCAACCACCACACCATCAAAAGTGCTTTTCAAGCCAACCTGAATTGCACTGTATATATAAAAACTGGCATTAACCTTTAGTGTTTCAGTGAGATTTTTAGATAAACTTTATCCATTACAGGTTACATGGCTAAAGTTATCAAATATAATAAAATTTCTACTGGAGAATATACTCTGAACTTACAATCTTAGGAACTTACATAAGTTTAAGTATGGCCACATCAATCAACATGCAAGAAATTCCCAGGTTTACATACTGAGAAATATATAACAGTGCTTTTAAACAACTTGAGCATAGATTCTTCTTTTTAATTAGAACTGCCAAGTGGATTCTCACTAGATTTAGTGACCAAGGAGTAACCCTTCAAAAAGGTGTTTTTTCATTTGCAGCAAAGTTTGAGTGATCAAAGAATAAATGATAAAATGATATAATTTGTAACACAGCAAGACGGAGTTTTGACAAGATTAAATTCTCAATTGTGTTCAAGTTCTCAGATTTCACAGAATTTTCTTTAGTGTATGCTCACAGGAATAAAATCCCTATCTTTTAGGTCACTTCTCTGAATAAATATCCTTATGTATACTGAAAGGAATCTATTAACTATTAGAAGAAAAAAAAGAAAAAGGGAAAAAAAAAAAACAACCCAAAAAGCTTTTTCAGGAAACAAATCATTTCACTCAATGAAAAATTTAGCTTCTTTTCCAGTTTGTTCCGTAGAGTTTAGGCTTTATTACGTGGGCACAGCAATAACTAAAATATTAGTAAAATAATGAATGTATTTTTGCTTATGACTTGCTGTGGATATCTTGTGCAAACAAAAAAAAACCTCTCACAATCTGGCCTGGGCACTGGTGAGATTTCACAGGAAAGGGCCTTTCAGGGAAATGTGTCAGAGTATCTAAAAGGTGATGGAGAAGACCAGGTTCTACTGTAAAAGAATCTCGGAGGAGCTATCCATCCAGCTCACATGTGCTTTCAGAAGTGCCCTTAGTTGAAAAATTTCTCTGCAATAATTAAGATGCTGGTATACGTTTCCTATTACACAACCTCTTACACAACCACATGCGGTACATTTATAGACAGATTTACAGTCAGAAAGAAAAACGGGGTTGGTTTGGTTTTTTTTTTTTTCTTCCATCTTGATAATAAAATTAGCTGTTTTTTGTTTCTTTTTTTGTGTTTTTATACAAACTGTAGTCCAGCCCGCTTGGCTCTCTCCAGGCAGCAGGATGAGCGTCCATCCTCTCCCCGTGCTGTCGGAGAATCCTTCCCAGCATGTATCCCCTAGACCTGGGTCGTTCCACACCCAACTGCTACAGCACAACGCTCACTCGGGGTCACACACTCTGCGCTGCTCATTTGCACTTTATTCCCCCTCACTCATCGTCATCATCCTCGTCCTCCTCGCCGTCGGACAGGGACGTGCAGGGCCGGATCTGGCGGTAGCGGTCGAGCCACTTCTCCACCATCTGGGTGACCAGGGGGTGGTTGCGCCGGCGGGAGCTCTTCTGCATGGCCACCAGGACCCCTCCCTCCGTCACGCAGCAGTCCAGCCACTCCCGCAGCAGCTTCTCCTGCTGCTCCTCGTTGCCTATCTTTGGGGGACAGAAAACACCGGCAATGAGGCTTCCCAAACGCCCAGCGCGATTCCTGCTCCAAGCGCATCACCCAGAGACTCTGACAGCTGAACTCAACCAAAGTTTGAAGGCTCTGGAAATACTCTCCAGCTCTTCTTCCCAATTTTTCACATGTGTATTTCCAATGCAGCTTTTTTGCGTTTCAGTTATTTTAAACAACTATCTATCTGTGGTAGGCACCATATATAATATGGGCAGGCCCTAAAAGATTCTTCTGGCTTTACAAAGACATTCTCAGGAGTCTAAGAATTCCTTAGATGAAATATTTCCTCTTGTAAAACATAACAAGTATCGTGGCTTGCTGAAGAAACACCCCTCTCTAGACTTGAAGCCCATATTTTTCTCCTTTTATTTACAGAATGCCCCCTTTCTGCAATTATTTCAGTTTTCCAGCCCTCCCCTCATCCACGCACACCCTTTACTGAAATAGTTCCATGTCTTTATCGTAGTCATTAAAGAAAAAATGAGTCGAGTTTCATTAGAATAGAAGGTGGAACATGCTGCAACTATGGGCCAATATTTGTGCTGCATCTTTTAGGAAAAAAAAAAACCCCAAAAGGCAGATTTCAGTGTTGCCTTAGTGACAGAACCCTTATTTCTGTGTCCTTTTCTAGGTATGCTGGTATTCAATGTTCTCAGGCACAGGGTGGGATTGTTGGTGTGTCCTGTGCAGGGCCAGGAGTTGGACTGGATGAGCCTTGTGGGTCCCTTCCAGCTCACGATATTCTGTGATTCTATTCTATGATTCTCTTTCTGTGACTTACATGGACAATGAAGTTACATTCCGTTTACAGAGCTGTAAATAAGCATATTTGTGGGAGAACACCTTTCAGAATCACCTGGAATGATGGGGAAGGCATCAGTAGTAATTAACCAGAACAGCACACTCCCTGTAATTCTCTGGACACCAAAAACCCACGGGGCTACAGAGATTGCTGAGCTTCAGCAAGCAGCCGTGACAAAGCCACCACCACACACCAGGTGTTTCTTTCTTACCTCTTGAGCAGAAAGGAAGTGAATGTGCAATAATTTCCTCTCGCTGTCCACCAAGGGTAGAAAAGTAACAGTAACATCATCATCAGTGTTCAAATTAGCACCAGCGCCTCGATTGCCATAGCCATCGTTCTCCATGGCAACCAGGGCGGAGAAATGGCCCCTCGTGTAGCCCAGAGCTATGGGACTTTTCCAACAGAAACTCTGTTCCCATAACAAAGGCAAATACACACCTGTGGGGAGTTAAAGCACAGGGTGAGGCTCAGAACAAGGAAGGATTTTGATACAGAGCTTGTGGTTTTGGCTGAACTGTGACAGAAGCACATCACTTTTAAAACATACTTGGTTTGGCCTACACTGACACACACCACACTTTTCAGTAGAGCTAATTGTTATTAATTAACACAAATCAAGTATCTTTGCAACCGTACAAGTTTAGACACAAAAGATTAAAATCACAACCAATACATTACTACAGCCCTAAAATTTATGGTCTGTAGTGCAGTGATGAACAAAAAACATGGTTAGAAAAGCAGCCTTTTATGTTTGGTAACTCTTCTTAAAATAAAAATTTAAAAAAAAAAATTAAAGAAGAAAAAAAAAATCGGACTCTGCATCACAGAAATAAAGGCTACAGTCAGATGTCTATTTTTACCAGAGCAAAAATTCCACCATCTGCTCACAAAACTTATTATTAAAAGAACTCACTGCACAAAATGTTACTCAGCACTGATGTAACCCATCCCAGAGAACGGGACTGCTCATACACAGTACTCACAGATTAAATTAACACACATCAATTATTCATATCAATTTAAAAAAAAGGGAAAAAAAGCACCAAAAAGCTGATACTACTTTGCTCAGCTACAACCAACACCTGATGTCACAGATTCTGAGAGGAACTGCACTTTTTCTCCCCACCATTTTTAGCAATAAAGACAGCAATTCGCTCGAGGTCTCAAAATAAAACTGGAACTCCTTTCTTCCAGGAACATAAATAATTCTTGGTGTGTACTGCAAGACAACTTAAGCAAAGGCACAGCTCACCTTGTGACAGGTTAAAAATAGCCCCACATAAACTCAAGTGCACATGTAGCATAGCAACCCCTCCGAGTACAGCTGCTGCTGCAAACACGGCGCTCCTCCAACAGCCACGGAGAGGGAAGGGCAACGCTAAAATGGGAGTCTGAGGCAAGGGGTGGCTTTGGAGGTTCTACTTAAGTTTTGAGCTCATCTTTTTGTGCTGCAGTAAAAATTAGTGGGGGCTGCCAGTAAATAATTGTCCTTTTTCCCCCCTTTGTTTTTAAATTAGCAATCAAGAGGCTACCTAAAAGTCTTGCCATTTATTTAAAATTAAGATTCACACAAGTTTTTACAACACCTTGATTTAAGGACAGGTCATTCTAATACCTTCTTAGCCCTCCCTTCCTCCTGTCCCCATTATTAAGTCTCACTCTAATGCAACATTAAACACAAAAGGTGAAGAACACGGGATAAGCCTTCACCAGAAAAGTTTCAGGCCTTTGCATTAAGGGAAAGAACCAAACATCTGGTCAAAACTCAAATTTACACTGAAGATAACATCCAGTCAAATGTAAGGAAGATAGTCCCTCAGTTCCTGGGAATTAGTTCTTCATGCACACAGAGCACAGCTGTGTGACCTTTCAGGACTGAAACTCATCTGTTTGCCTCCATGTCTACACTGAAATTCAGCAAGTTTTTGGAAATCTTTTTTCACCATTATTTTATCTTGGTGAAAACTCCACACTAATTGTTTCCCTAAGACAGAAGGCTGTGCTACACTTTCCATTCCTCAATACTGTGATGAGCTCCACAAGAAAAGAATTTCAAGCACTGCCAGGGAGAATATCTAGTGCTCTTAGGAGTTATAAAAGTCACTCTGATATAAAGTGAGAAGGTCGTGTAACAACAGTTGACATGAGCACAAGCCACAGAAAACAAAGAGTATGGGCTAACACCTATCCTGAAACCACCCACACAGGATTTAGTTTCTCCAGCCTGACCTGATGATCACTTCTGTCAGTTATCTTTTTTTCTGTTCAATTTTAAAAGCTGCATATTTGTGCCACTAAATACATGTGGCCAGACCAGGAGGGTCTGACCAGGGTCATACTTAGGGCCTGAGCTTCCACTACTGAAGCCTTAGTATTTAAAGAAGCATTAACAGTCAGCTGGAATCTGGGAAACAAGGAGGCTGGCAATTATGGGATTCACAGCAGCTACAGCAAGGATGCCAAGCTGGAACAAAGAATCCCTGGAGAAAAAATTCCTGTCAGGGAGAGTATTTTAGGGGTGGATAAGAGGGTGCTACAAACTGAACCATGATGTTTAACAAGCATTAAAAAAATTCAGTTCCTCATTTCTATTATAACCTACAATTACAGAGTGGTTTGGGATGAAAAGGGACCTTAAAGCCCAACCAGTTCCACCTCCTGCCATGGGCAGGGACACCTTCCACAGGACCAGGTTGTTCCAAGCCCTGGCCAACCTGGCCTTGAACACTTCCAAGGACTTTTCTGGTGGATGTGATGTTAAACAGAGGCAGGGTGCTACCCAGCCATTGAGGGACACCCCAGCACTCCCCAAAGCTCCACGTGCTGAGCACAGCCCACACCCAGGCCCAGAGCAGGAGCCTCCTCCTGGCAGCCCACCCCACTCGGAGCTCACGGCTGTTGGGTTGCAGCTGTGCCAATGGCATTTGATTAGCACAAATTAACCACAAAAATGTGGCTGGGCAGGGAGAGGAGCAATTCCAGGTACTGTGACACAGGACTCCAAGTTCACCTGTTCCCCGTGCTGTGTGTTTCCATGTATGGCTGGATGTGGCTTGTGGCAAGCAAATCTCAAGTTGTAACTATTTGGCTGCCTAAATTCCTGGAAACCCATGTGCAGTAAAAGGGTGTTCCAGGCACCCTGTTTCCTTCTGGTTCACAGAGCAAGAAAACAATTTCAGCACATTTAGGCCGTGAAATACTTGTCTGCCTCGATGCCCAATCTAGGAAATAAAACTATTTGCAAACCACCAAGCCTTAGAGTTAAAAGCAACACAAACCTTGTGTGTCAGATTTAAGTGACACAAGTAACTGTTCCTTCCCAGCCTTTCATCCTCAAAAGAAAAGTTAACATGTAACTAAAAAGACTACCAAACTTTTAGACACCTCAAAAAAGTAATTAATTTCCCCAGGTAAAGTTTTGTTACTGCCCCAAACTTAGAAGCCAAGACTCTAAATAGTTATAAATTAACATTAACTCCACAGTTTGGGGTTTCCTATACATCATGGGTTTGCCTCCTTCCAAAGTCACCATACCTTTCTTTCTTTCAAATCACCAAGATGTTTTGGGAAGTCCTCTGCTATGCTATAAATAAAGAGTGGGTCATCATCAAGCAGATGTACTTGAGGCCAGGAATATGAACTGTGGGCAAAACAAATATCCCAACCCCCTGGAACACACACAGTTCCTTCCCCATAGGTTTTATTTACAGCTCAGTATGTGCAGATGCTCCCAATCCCCTCTCATGTTTTATTATTTCAATAGTAAAGTATTAGCATGTAACAGAGGGGAAAGTTGCCCAAACGCAGATTTGGTTTGCAAAGCACAAAGTGCATCTTTAGAAATCTACAGATGTTAAGTCTAAGCAAAACTGGACTGAGTCATCTTCATCTTTATCTTAAGGACAGTCAGGCTGCCTTGGAGATGAGGAGGAGAAAAAGTTAGGAAGAACCTGATCAAGCTATGCAAAATTATAATACTAATGAGAAATAAGTCACTATTCACACCATACTTGCTGTAAAGTGTAAATTACTGAAACACAGACAAATTTTAAAAACTTCCTTTAAAGTACATCATGGAATTCACTTTTACAGGCTCCATGCCCACAATAAAATGAAAAACTGCAGGTTTGGAGAGGACTGTTTTGTTCTTTTTAATAGCAAATGAAAATTTACCTACAACAGAATTCCATCGTTTTCCAGCCAGTCACTTCATGTCACTATTGATTTACAGCCCAACCTTGTTTAAAACTGAATTTAAAAAACAAAAGGCTTACCTTGGAAGCGGGTATATCCTAACGTTTCTCCCCGAAAACTCTTGTAATATTTTACTCCATAAACTATAATTGGTCTTCTAAGAATATGTGCAAGTACAAAAATGTGTGTCTGCTCCAAACTCGCTCCAGGCTGAACCAAACACAAAGAAAGACATCACTTGAAACAGAACTTACCATCCTCTGTGTTGAAATTTTAAAAAGAGTCTTCAAATTGAGAGAGAAAATGCTTTTAAGAGTGATAAAGCTTTAACAGGAAAAACAAAAGACCGGAAAATTATTGGAAAGAAGGAAAAACATTTCAGCTTGTCAGCTGTCAGAAATAATTGTCTGTCCTATTGACCAGATTCAATGTAATGGATTTCATTCCTCACTTAGAAGTGAAACTCTACATAATGTTAGGTCTAAAAATAATTCACTCATCTGAGGGCACTTTAAGGCAAATACCTTTTGATGATAGGAAAAGGGCACATCCAAAACAAATCTCAAAAAGATAGCACCAAAATCCATGTTTGTATTTTGAAAGAGGAGCTAGAAATACTCCTATAGCTGGAAGCTTATAGGAACTTAAATCTCATTTTGGAGGGGAGTTATAAAATCTCAGCTTGCTGGAGTTAGAGCAGTGTAAGCTGACAGATTTGGAGGTGTGTTTTGGGAGGTAAAAGTGCTGCAGGAGCTGGAGGTGGGATATTAAACACATGATTGTCTATTAGTTTGTTCTACAGGCTTCACCCTAATACCCCAGTTCTTTTTTTGTGTTGCACTGCTTAATAGCAAGCTCAAAAATTGTAATTTCAAATGAACCTTTCCATATTGGCAGAAGAGTTTACCCAGTAATATTTTAAGATCATTGGCTTAAGAGGGACGTTTTTCCTTCACACAGGAATATTCTTATTCCCCAAAAACACTTCTAGTTCTGAAATTTCTTTCCAGAAATTAAAATATCTTTCCCAAAAGCCCTCTGACAAAGGAGTTTTCTCACCTGGCTTGCAAGAGAGAGAATGAATGCCCAATCTTCCTGCCACTGTTCCTCTCGCAAGGAGAAATGTAAACCGAAGCTTTGGGAATACCACGATTCCCACTCTTTCCAGCGTGTGTAGAACCTAAGATGTTCAGGGAGAGAGAGAAAGAGTGGTAAAGGCAAAAATATTTACTCAACCACCATAATCCTGAGAGCAATATTTAACCCTTGCAATCCTTTATCCCAGGAAGGGGGAAGAACGAGAGCAAGTATCAGGAAAACTGGATTTTGTTTTGCTTTTTATCTTCAGGAGACTCCAGTTATTAATCCTCATTGAAGAACCACTATAAAAAAAAAAAACAATGTCTACAGCAAATATGATCCAAGTTCCTACCAGGCTCCTGTCTAGTTTGATACTTCTTGCAATAGGGTTTTTTTTTAAGTCTTATTTAGGCTTATTTAAGTGTTGATATACAGGGAACATAAGTAAGATATTCCATTTCATACAAGAGGAGTTGCTCATTCTTCTCACAAAAAATACAGGTATTTTCTATTTTTAACCACATCATGAGTTAATTAACTTCAAAGTACTTGCATATCAATTTCCAACGGCCCATGGTTAAGAGGCAGAATCTGTTTTATACCAGATTTTGGAGCAGAGGGGTGGTAATTCCACATTATATGGAGTTGTAAAGCAGTGTGGTAAGAATCAAATATGCAGTGTGGGATTTAGTTTAGTCATGATATTTTATTTAACCATTTACCAAGAGAAATGACATGTTAAAAAGATGATGTTTGCTTTTTAAAATTTTAAACTCTATAATATAATCACCACACTATGGAAAAGCCACAACTTCATATTAGGAACTGGGATTTAGGGAACAGTGCTAAGCCAACTTTTAACAATGGCCTTTACTGTGAAGACAAAGAAACCATTCTGAAGTTTCAGCTTATTAAAAGTCATTGAAATGAACTCATTTAATTAAAATGTAAGAATATTAGCAGACAGTGAGTGTGTGTGGATAAGAGCTTTCCTGTGCTTTCAGTGAAAGCTGTAATCACCCTAAAATCTTGGTGTGTAGGACAGCAGCCACCAGCCAGGCTGGCTTTCCTGAGTCCACCTAAAGCCTTTGCATGGCTTAAAATTCCTATTACTAAGATGTTTAGACAGGTCTGTGCTAATTCTCAGTAATATATCCACAGGGAATCTTCTGGATCTGCATTCCAGCTTTTATCCAAACAATATTTCCACCTTTGTAGCTGATAAATATGTTGCCTGTTTTCTCCCATAAATCTCTAACTGAGCACTTTGTGCTCAGTTAATTCCCAGGTCTCCTGAAAGAAATCTAATTGGATTCTGGGTGAAAGAAAAGAAAGAACAATGTAAAACAACAACAAAAACTCCCACATCACCAGAGTGAAAGCCCAGAAAATTCAAGGGAAGAAAGAAAAAAAGGAAAACACCAAGCTACTCCCCAAAAGCTTGACTGACTGTGAAAGTGTTCTCCTAAAGAAGTTTCTTCCCTGAGTTAGTCAGCCATACACAAGATTTTGATCTCATTTAAAGCAAACTTTTCAGGTTAACACAAGAGAACTGAATGCATCCATTAAAGAATAAAATTCTGAAAGTCAACTTAGGGCATGTGCCCATTCTCCAGCAAAAACTAATGGTGGCATACACAATGGCCACATCAGAACACACTTTTGTGTAAACTAAAAAAGTGTAGTTATTGAAAGGTGAGTGGAAAACACTCCACAGGCCAGAGCCTCCGGGAACTTCACTATGGAGCTTTTTCCAAGTACCAGACACAAGACTGTCTCTGGTAAATAGATTTTTCTTTGTTTAGCATCTAAACAAACAGAACAAAACGAGGTCAAATGAGTTACATGAGTGTTTTCTTTCTGACTACAAAAATACCCATTTTTAAGTGTCTTTGTGGAGGCTTTGAAGAATAATTCCACTAGAAAGTTTAAGCAGGGATTGCATTTAAGAGCCTGTTCCAGTGACGACATCACTTCCTATCAGCCACATGTCCTAGCCCACAAAATTAAATGTATCTTCTCAAATGGAATCTATACAGCAAGTACAGAATGTACAGGATGATCAATTTACAACAAAACCTGGCTAAAAGACTTACTCTAAAGACTTGTTCCTAATAAGGAACACGACTTGCTCCTTACAGACTTGATCTTTAAAGTCTGAAGACTTGTTCCTATAAAGGAACACACCAATCAGTTAAAAATTATGCTTCTAATAAGGATAAAGATTAAGCAAATTCAGAGTAAAAAGAAAAGTCTGTCTAGACATAAACTAAAAGGCTTAGCAAGATTTAATAGCCTCTAAATGAGTGTTGTATTTATATACACCAGTAAATTAACCACAGTTAACACCAACATTTTCAAAGATTTGGTTTAAAGCTCAGTAGTTTGCAGCATGTTTTTGGATACCATGCTTGGTATTGTTACCACAAGGAACAAAACCTGTTCTGTTTTGGCCTCATGGAAGCTGCCTGTGATGCCAAGGAAATTCCTGCATGAACAAGATGCACACTCCATGCTGAACAACTCCAAAGCAGTGACAGATCCTTTCAGACACCGGCTCCTGGGAGAATTGCTACTGAAACATCACTTTCTGGAATCCAGCTCTGAAGGCTAATTAGGGGAGTTCTCTCCCAATAGCACAAAACTTACATAGAGGTACCCCTAAACGAACCTTTGTTGTTGACCTCCTGTACAGCACTGAGGACAGGGACAGGCTCCTTCTGCAGAATGTGCTGACAGTGTTTCTCCTGTCCTTGACTACAAGAACATCAAAGAAATGATGACCTGTGTCTTGGATTATCAGTCTTTATCAGCTCATCCCTGAGTCCAGGACACCCTGGAGAGCTGCAGGACACCACTGGGGGTCCAACTAAGATTTTCCCTCTAGCAGAAGCAAACCACACTATCTGACTAAAGAAGGTTGTCAGTGTAAAGCAACAAGAGTAGTTTCACAGAATGATAAATCAATTTTATGGCCAAATGACAGAACTAGCTAAATGTCAACACTCTGTGCTTTACTGCCATTATTTTAGCAGGCAGAACAGGGATAAAAAGAGCAGTCCTGAGTAAAGCCATAACTAAGCAGATGGAATGAAAATACTGAAAACTTTATACGGAATAAAAGGCTATCTTCTACTAACAATCTTCTGCACAGCTCCCACCAAGCAGCAAGGCATGGCATGTGCATGATTTACATTGCAAGGATACAAATTCCAACTGCAGTAACTGTGGTTAGTGCATGCTTGACAAGGACAAAGCACTTTAGAGTTTGAAATGCCATTTGCTGAGCATCACACACCATCCCTGAGTTCACAGTGTCCAAGTTTCCAGTGCTCGTATTTAAAACGTGAGATGAAGATCACAGCTGGGGCCACAGCGACTCGACAGCTTTGAGGAGCACAACCCCGGGGAACTGGGGAGGGCTGGTTGTGGGGTTTTGCTGCTACAGCACAGGGAGAAAGCTGCCCTAACTCACCAGTGGGAGCAGTCGTGTAAACTGTCGTGCAGAGCCTTGCGCAGCACGGAGTCCTTGTCGTAGATGCCCCAGGTGGCCTGGAGCACGGAGTCGAGCAGGCAGTCCCCGGCAGTGCGGTTCCAAAGCGCGTACAGCCTGCTGTCCAGGCGTGTCCCCAGCTCCAGGGACCAGTTAATGATGGGAGACTCCTCTTCCAGCTCTGCAACGGGACAGCCGGCTCTTAAACACTCCACTTATTTACCTCAGAGAATTCAGACAGCACAATAATGGCACAGTCTCAGTAATTTATCCCTCTGCATGAATAGAACTCTGCTTTCCTTCATACTACAATGAACCAATGAACTACACTGGCGGAAGAAATTTCTTCCACTGTCCATAAAATAAACCAAAAGCAAACCAAACCATAGCACCACATAATTTGTTTGAGGATTGTTAATGAAAAGATTTTTTCAGTTTTCCTTAAAAAGCTTGTGACTCAAAAGTGACTTATAAAGATTTTTAAAGCTCTACAGAGATACACTACAAACGTGATTTCTACAGACTCCATTCTCCCTCTGCTGCATAAATAGACTGGAAATGTAAAAATTAAAATAATTCTACATGGGCATGCAGTGACAGGTTAAGGGGGGATGGCATCCCACTGCCAGAGGGCAGGGTTAGATGGGATATTGGGAAGGAATTGTTCCCTGTGAGAGTGGTGAGCCCTGGCACAGGGGGCCCAGAGAAGCTGTGGCTGCCCCATCCCTGATAGTTGCTGGTTTGGAGCTACCTGGTCTAGGGGAAGGTCTTTAAGGTCCCTTCCAGCCCAAACCATTCTGTGACTTTATGAATTCCAGGGTGAAGATTAACGTGAAAGCATCCAATCTCTATTTAAAACATGTTCATGGACAAAGCCACATGTATACAGACACATGTAGTTTATTTTTAGTAAGAGAAACATTCTCTAATGAAAAGCCAGGATGATCCCAGCTGTTCTCAGTGCATTTACCTTTCTGAACATCTCTGTCAAGTACTTCATCAAATAATTTTTCCTGGACTGTGGGCGGTAAATCTTCAATATCTGGAAAAACAGAAAGCAAATACAAGAGTCACTTAATGCTACTGTAAAAGAGACATCACCAGCTGCTGCTCAGGAGAACTCAGAGAACAGCTTTTGCCCTATCAGCCCTAACACTTCCTCTGGAAAGCTGCTGTCACGTGTGACCCAAGGCTTTGCAGAGCTGCTGAGGCAGCTCTGCACTTCAGCCTCACTGTCACACCTTTGATGCAGAAAGGATCATCACAGCATGCATAGGGTAAGACTGGATTTCTCTGAAGGAGAAAGTGGAGAACCATTTTGAGGTGAGACATTTAAAAAAGGAGCAATTTTACTTTCAACCCTATTGTATTTAGCACAGCTGCAATCCCAAGCAATAGTTTTCCATCTATGTGAATGGCTTCTCCTCTACAGTCTATCCCAATGGACAGGTACAGTTTGTCAAGGAATGTATTCTTCTCCAGAATATCCACTTCCTTAATCATCTCCTTCAGGCCTCAATAAAATAGTTTTGAGAACCCCAAAGGTTTGCAGGCAAGTTAGAAAACAAGAAATGGGAAAACTATTGAGCTATGCCATGGAAAACGCTCCTACTGACAACTGCTCCAAGAGCTTTAGAGACAGAATTTGCAATTACCTCATAAAAAAGAAGGAAAAAAAACCAACAAACACTCTCACACATTCTAAAACTCAGCATGTGCCACACAGTAAATATTTGCTCCTGGCCTGCATTCCAACAGAGGATAAGCAGTAAAGGGTTGCCAGGCAGAGCAGCGACCAGAGAAACTTTTCTGGTTTCAGCACAATCATGAAACTTAAACATGTGAAAGTTAAGGCGATAAATAAAATAGGAACAGGAACATCCAGCATCCCTTCAGGCACTCTAGGGGATAAGGACTGGGGCCTAAGTGGTATTTCAAGGACACAAAGATCTCCCTTAATTGCAGTGTGGTAGCTGCCAGTCCTGCTCAGATGTCCAATACCCCAGGGCTTTTAAGTCCACATTTAGGCACATGAGTTGCTACTGAAGCACATTAATGCATGGTGCAGGCAGGGTGATGTGGGGTGGTCCTTTTTTTTGTGTGATTGATTGGGGCTTTTTAAGCTAAAACTGCTTGCAGTGGCCAGCAATCAATTTAAAAGCTTTGCACTCTAACATCCATGCATTGGCTTTTCAGGAGGATCCAATCTGTTTATTTGAAAGGTCGGGTGGAAACTGGTTCCTAAACTACACTGTTTAGGTAATACCTGGACAGAAGTGTGTGATTTATACTTCTATCTTTGGAAATGCTCTCTGGAGCCAAACTGCAAAAGATGTGCAGCTGGCAAAGTGTGAGGAAAGTGGAAAGCCTTAATGCACAAAAGCTTTTGAACAGTCTTATTTTCTAATTACTTAATGGCTTAGTGTGTCAAAAAGCTGCACAGTGCTTTAAGATGTGTCTCTTGAAAATACTGAAGAATTCCTTCAGTTCTGGAGAAAACAACATTTCTCACGTGCGTTAGGAAATCCTTCTGATGCCCCTTTCCCTTCTCTCTCCTAAAAAGCAATGAAGTTTTACTCTCCAGGCACCCTGTACATCCACCCCACCTGCCTCTCATACATGAGTGCAACTGAATACAGCACCTCAATCAGGTATACAAGTGATAAATATTGTCCAGACTTTTTGAAGAGGAGCAGATGAGGTAACACTCAACTGAAGGGGTTCCAAATAGAATTCTTAAAATGTTTTATAAAAAACACAAACAGATCTGCTGATTGGCACAGTTTCCAGCTGCATATTTTCTCACTGTTGGTAGCATTTCTATTAAAGGAAACAGCTACTGAAGATTAAAAGTCTTCTAATAGCTCCTTGTTAACAGATAAACATCCTCTTGATCTCACAGTACCTCAAAAATATTCAAAAACTGCTATTGCTACAAGCAGGTACAAAGAACAGCTCTGGATCTCAGGAGAAAGGACTGAAAGCTAAAATAGCCATGTGAAAAGTCGTATCATGGACCAGAAATGTCTGGGCTCCAATCTTGACTTTAAATACAGCTTTTCCTTAGAACACACCACTTTTCTTCCATTTCTTCATGTCTAAGTAGGACAACAGATGCTCAGCTCACAAGAGCAATGTATGGATGGAAGTGTGCAAATACTGAGTAATTAAATTCAACTACTAAATCTGACCTAATAAAATAGGTCTTAATAAATAAACCTCCTAATAAATAAATTAATAAAGCTCTTAATAAATAAAACCTACACACACATCACCACCAGAAAGTCAAAATATACAATTTTCAACTAATGAGCAAGCAAGAAAATCTTCCAGCAGGAAGAAGGGTTTTGTAGCTACCTGCAGGTAACGTAAACGTCACAAGGTCAGTCAGAAAATAGCAAGCAAAGTCTCCCTTTCGCTGATGAAGAGATGCAGCAATTTCACGGCGGATTTGTTCCGTGACTTCTGGACACACCATGGCAGGAATGCACTTGGCTGCGTGCTGGGACACCTGTAACACAACACAGTTACTGCACTCAGGATTATCCCATTAAATATAAAGATTTGGGAAGAATGACCACCAGCAGAGAGTATTTGGTTAGCAAGGAATGCAAGAGACCTATAAACACTGGCACCCTGAAAGATCAAAAGTTTAGTGACTCCTAATGAAATCTCTCATTTGTCATGGAACTGATAACTGGTTAAAAACATCTTTAAATCAAAGACATGAATTAACAGGTGATCACTCCCAGCTGAAAAAGAGAAAAAAATAAGAAAGAGCTCATAATAACAACAGTCTCAAGTCTCATGCATGAGCCCAGTCTAGATTTAACAAAACTTCATTACCACAGTACCAGACAGATTCCTACAAACAATCTTCCCAAAAACTATTAAGCTAAGACAGTTAAATTTCTCCAGTTCTAGTCATCACTGGCAGCAGAAACTAGTTCAACAATGAAGGGCAAGTGGCACGGGGATGACAACAGATGCATATAAAAAGAACACATTTAAGACCCCTATTTTCACTCATTCATATCCTAGAAAAGGAAAGTATCACTGGGGCTCAAGCACTACTAAGCATTTTCAGAAATGGCAAGATGAGTCAGTATTCCTAGGCACTGAAACAAAACCAAACACAAAAATCCCTAAGACAGTATTTCAGTAAATTAACTTGTTTTTAAACATGTAACTCCATCCACACAGATTTATGCAAGCAGCACAAAGCTACTGATATCAGTCGTATATAAATATATACTCAAGGCTTTAGCTACATTTGTCTTGCTTCATCTACTCTTTTTAATTATTCAACACCGAGCATTCCATCATCTTTATGTGCTTTGCAGACAAATAGCAGCTTTCAGAATTGCACTAAGCATCAGGGAAGGAGGCAGAATAAAAATATGGCCCTGATCAGGTGAGGAACCAAAAGTCTGAGTTGAAGAAAACAAACAAAAAAAGATAACAGAACTATTTACAGGGCAAAGACAGAGAACAGCAGAGGTCACCAGAAGTGAGGTGACACAAGGAAATGGAACATGGAAGAGCAAAACTGAGGAACGAGTCAGTCTATAAAATAGGCAAAAAATAGAAAAAATTCAGCAATTTTGCAAAGCAAGAAAATTACTTCACTCTGGAAGAGAAGCTCCCACAAAAGCCAGGAAGGCCAGACCAGGTAGACCTACTCATTAACAAACTGAGAACAAACTACGGTGTCATTGATGTCAGCACTTTGCTTTGAGAGCATTTCCTCTCCCCCACCCAGAGCACAGGAAGCCTCACAATAGCTCACTTCCACTGCCAGTAAGGTCACAACGTGTGCCAAGACTGTTCATTAATGAGAAAAATGAACATCCTCAGGACCATCACAACAGAGTCTCTTAAAGCAAACTCACTTCTTGAGGAGAAATCCAAGGCACAAAGCAGCGATTCACGTATATTCTAACACCAGCACAGACCAAAGCTGCGTGCCTCTGGCTGCACACAGTGGTGCAGTTACATAAAATGCTGTTCCCTCTCTGCAAGGGCCAGGGGAACTCACCTCAGTGAGGAGGATGGCCAGCATGTCCTGCCTCTGGAAGCGGATGGCCAGGTGCACGAGGGTGTAGCCCACATCGAAGGCGGACGGGCGGTTCAGCAGCCGCACCTCGTCCGCCGTCAGCTGCCGGGCAATGTCCCCTCCGGACGACTTGTAGGCTTCCACAGCAGCTAAATCACCTTCCACAACTCCTGAGGGCAGAGAAACAACACACAGTTCATTTTAGACAGCGAGGGAGCCGTTCTGGAACAAGCCACCTCATTTAACAGCTCACCTGTAGCTGCTCTGTTACATGCCGAACAGACAAAGATCAACTGCATAGCAAGAAACTTACCAAGTTTTAATTGTTTTAAGCAGAAGAACTACAAAATATTTACACTTACCTCATCTCTCAGACCATTTCTATTAACCCACACTAGCTGGAAAATGTAAGAGATCAAAAGCCAGCTCAGACTTGGACCCATGATGAAACGCTAGCAGTAACATACTCACAAGCATTTCATTTGACCAGAGAGAAAGTAATTTCTTCACAGTACAGAGATTAGTTTGATTATTTTATCTTCCCTTTTATCTCAAAAAACAAACTACTAGATCACAGAAATATGATCTATTAAAAGGTTTTTGGACTAAAAGTTTTATTTCTTCCAAACGGTACAAATGATACAGAGTACAAATTTTTCTCTTCAGCTCACCATCTCTGCTACTAATGGAACCTGAGAGTTTCACTCAGGGTACTCAATTAAAACTGAATTAAAGAGAAATTAAATCACTGTGTGTACCTTCTAAAGCAAGATGGGAGGAACAATGAATGACCCTAACGTCTTCTAGAGTCCCTGGCAATCTTTGACTTCTGTACCATGCTTCATATCAAGACCACTCATGCTGAATGTATTCCTTAGCTGCAGTTATCAGAATACACTATCAGTAAGAGGTGGTGCTGCTAACAGTATCTGTTCCAATATAAGACTTCCTAAATTTAGAAATTCCTTCAAATATATTCTATTTAAGGTATGTGGTCCACGAGAGAACAGTGCAGTGCTGAACTGAGGAAACAGAATAGTGTCCCTGAAGCCATCTTCAACGGAGAAGTAAATAGAATCTCACCACTGAGAAGCAGCCCTTGTTGCAGCAGCTCAAGCAGAGAAGAGTAAGAGCAACAGATGACAAATGAGAAAACCTTCTCCCTATTTTCTGCAGCTAAACCTCCTTCCCAGCTCCTGACAGTTAGCAGTTGAGCAGAGGCCACAAGGCTGGAGATTGAGATCCAAATCCATCCTTTACTTCACTCGCTCACCAGAACTCAAAAAAGTTGATTGAAAAGGAGAGGTCATCAGACCCAACCAGGACAATCACTCCCACTCAGGACTTAAAATAAAACAAAAAAAAGGAAAAAACCACAACATTTCCTGCCCCCTCAAACAAACTCCACATCCCAAACAAGCAAAAATCCCTGACCAAAATTAAAAAAACTCCAACACAACAAATTGAAGTGGCTGCTAGCAGAGAAGCACACTAACCACTGGATGCTGGTTAATCCAGGATTTAGAAAAGCATTCTTAGCTCAGCCAAAAAGTATCATTTTGAATGCTGAGATTATAAAGCTTTCAGAAGAAATGCAGGGGGGAAAATGGATTATCAGTGCAAGACATTTCTCTACAAAGTTATCAGCTGTGCTCTGTAAGCCTCCACAGATAAAAGTTTGATTATTCAACAGTGGTCTAAAGCAGAGAAGTTCCAAAACAGCAATTCAACTGCAAATTTTAGTCATACAAAATCTACCCATTCATTCCCAAGTCCTAACAGGCCAAGGCAGAAGGAAAACCATACAAGAACAATATTTTTTTAGTTTTCTGCTGCATGTGTCTGTCTCCTGTAAGGAAGACATTCCTGTTCCTCTCCAGCACTACTGTCTCACTCAGTGTCTGCCCCTATATTCTCCCAAGATGAGCTTTGTCTGTCCAATTTTAGTTCTTGCTCTGTAGGAGTCAGAAGTGCCAAGTGTACAACTTTATTTCCATGCAACCACATTTTTGCCACTGATAAGGCAATTCCTCATGGCTGCTGCAATGATCACTCCAACCAAATGCTCCAATCTGACATTTTTTGTGAGTGTGTAGATATGTGTGTGTACACAGATAACAAATACCAAATTTCTCATGACCTGCCCTCTTAAAACAAGTTATACCACAGCTTTGGCAAACCCAAGAATCCAGGAAAGAAGAAATTTAACAAAAGAGCAGGTTCTCTGCTATCTTATGATATCCTTAATTTTTTATTATGACATTAATTTAGGAGAAGCATCTTGTTAAAGACTAAAAGCCACATCACTCCTTTTTGTATTTTAACTACTCCTACTGACACAGGAGAGATTCCTGTTACCACATCTGCACCTTCCACCACATCCCTCAACACAAACACACCCAAGACCGGTAGGTGGCCACTCTGAGAATCCAAATATTCACAATTAATTTCAAAATTCAAACAAATATCCCTAAAATGATCTTTTGGTGACAGATGGTTAGACCCAAATCACATTCCAGCCAGCCAGCCTGTCAAGTAGTACATTTTACTACAGTCTACTACTGGGAAATTCATCATTTTAATTATTCTTCTAGTCCCCCACCCTCAGCTGCTTATTACCATCCCACTCTTCATCAAACCTCAGCAACAACTGAGATCTAAGGCTGATGCTGAGGTGGTCACGTGAGGTTTGGCAATGCCTTTTTCAAGCACTAACTACTACAAGCTGCAATAAGGATCCAAATCAGTGACATGTGCTCTATGCAGCACTGCCAGTTCTGGAAGTTTATTCCCACGTCTTGCAATTCTTGACATTCCTAAAAGCCCCATGTCCTAGAATTACTAAAATTGTTATATAAGCTGTCAGTTAAAAAGTACATTTCTAAACTTTGCTGATGAAGTTTAAGTCAAAGATCAATTAATACATCCAAACCAGGCAAAATGCAGATGTTTTCTAGGGTTATTTAAAAAAAAATTATAAATGTATTTTTAGTAGTATTTTAGGTATAGGGTTGGCGTGCTACATGACACAAACTAGCACAGCTACAGCTCACGGAGAGAATGCAATGTGACTGTGTGCATGGATTGTATCTGGTCATTCTTTACTCTTTAATCAAAACAGGTAAAAATGACTCTTTATAGCAGGGGGAAGCATCAGGAAATTTTTGTTTGTCTAGTCCAACTCACTACTGCAGCACCAGTATTCTGTGGGCATTACAAATCTCTTTGGCCCCTCTGAGCCACAGCAAGAAAATCAACATTTCTCTTTACCTGTTCTACCAAATATTGACTCCATTGGAGTCACTTCAGAAGAAAAGGGAAAATTCCTCACAGCCCATCAGGTGTCATCCTGCTTACAGTGCCAGTCCACGCAAGCCAAGGCAGCAGTGAACACAAATACAGTAATAACAGGCAGACTGTCAGAAATATGAACCAGGAAACACAAATCTTGCCCCAAAACTATGAGGTGAACTTGCCTATATGCACCGTGCATGCAGTTCTGAAATTCAGTATCACCATTTCAAAATGAGACCTGAATATGTTTCTATTGACAACAGGAGGCACATTCCTACAAAGGCTTTGATTTCTGTGAGATGAGAGCCTCCAATTCATTAAGTCTATTTAAATAGAGCTTAAAAACCCCACTGTTTATGAGAAATATTACAGAAATATTTACTGATGTTATAATTCCCTGCATTTCACAACGCAGGAGTGCCTCATTACTTACACAAGCAGACTCCGAATCGTGCCCTGATCCAGCACTGTGCCGGTTGGACTATCCCCCCCTGACACCCACTGCATTCCCCAGACTGTTAAAATGTCAAAAGGACGAGTGGCATTTGCCTTAAGATTGTTCCCAGAACACCCGGGAGCCTCCGGGAGCTCAGCCCCTCGTGAGGGCACGGCCCTGATCAGCTTCAAGAGCAACACAAATGCAAACACATCCCAGTGACTCAGTGCCTGCTCCTGATCCACCTTTAAAGCGGCCTCCAGAAATGTCCCTTTGCTGTTGCACCTGAATACACCAGTTTTTGTGTCCCCCTCCAAAAAATTTTGCTTGGCCTGATGTACAAACTCTGACTATAGTCTGACATCCTAAGGGAGGGGACAGAATGCCAAGTGCTTCACCCAAGTCATGAGAAAATACAACTGCAAGTCAGAATTCTGCATTTACAGCTTCAACTGTGCTCCCATTTTGCAATTCAGGCATTTCCTCTTATTGGAAGACTTTCACGGCACCAGGAGCCAAGGTTTTTTCTTCTTTTAGTAAAGCCCTGCCTCTTACAGCACAGATCTGACATTTGCAATCTCAGTATATATTAGATGACAGAGATTAAGAAAGGTATTTTAAAAGACTAAATTTAAAAAAATATTAATCACTCAATTACAACTCTTTGTACCATCTTGATCCTACTACAACTTTTACAGCTTCCTTCTTTATTCGACGTCAATATTACCCCCATATTAAATAAGCCAGAATTAGCTCCTAAAACCAAACTATTTCAGCTTAAGGTGCTATTAAGTTTATTCTTTAGAACATGTAAATATTTATGAGGTTTAGTGCAGTTATATAAACTTGGAAAATATGCAAGATAGGCTTACAAGCATTTCTCGAAAACCAAGTCCTGTTTTCCCTAATTGCGCAGTTCCAGTGGCTTCAGAGTAGCCAGATAGAAAAGTTCCCAAGGAAACTACTACAGCAGCAGCCTTTACTTACTTCAGTATCTTTCTGATAGTTGTGGAGCACAGGCTGGCACAACCTGCTCAAAATGAAGTAGGCAAATTCTTTCAAGCAGGCGGATGCAGTTGTGACTATCTAAAGAACAACCTGGGGATTAGGGATTGCTGGCATTCAAGGAGGCTGCAATGCCAGTAACCAACGTGTTCTCCCATCCGAGCACACTGCAAAAGGAAACACTTCATCTTAAGGAGGTCATTGTGCCTTGTGCAGGACAATGCACAATGCTGCTTGGCAAGAGAAGGCAAATTTCTCAAACAACCAAGTTATACATTTTAGAAGTCAGAAGTCAAGACAGATCCTGCTGTAACATAAAACAGACCAGAGATGGAGCTTCTCTTCTGCTCCAGATACAACTGCAAGTGGTCTGTCATATATACATTCTCATTTACTCGTCTAAAGACTAATCCTACGATTGGTTTAAGTGCCAGCAAGTGAAAGGCTGATCAACTGACCCACTAAAACCTAATTCTGACACCTGTTAAGAATCTCTGCTCCTTTAACACAGAATGCTGAGGACCTGTGGCATTCTCTGGAGCTGAGTCAGCCCTCAGGCTCTTCCAGCTCTTCACCAGGGGTACATCAGGTGGCCATAAATGAAGTTTTACTGATGATCAGTGAGTCACAATTTCAGCCTGGGAAGAATTTCTCCTGAAGGAAGGACTGCTTTGCAAGCAAACATGACACACCAGCTGATAAAAAAGAGAGGGGTTGTCTGAAAAACCTTTATGGGTCTCTAACCACACCCTTCTGTTCCTTCTCCTCTTTTTTGATTTCCAGGGCCTCCCCTGTCAGTATGAGCACACAATCAGTGGTAGATCACTCTCCAGGTAATGACACTGAGACAGAAACTTCTGTATATTACAGCTTTTTTGATTCTTCAAGCTCAGCAACTTGCATCAGCTTAAAAAAAAGAAGTAAATGCTTCCAAGAAGACATGTACCTTAAACTTGAAGCCATCCAATGCACGAGAGGATGACTATTGGCTATTCTTTTTTCCATGCAAACAGCTCTTCTCCCTACATACTATCCATGTAGTGTGTTTTGAATGTATCATTACAGGACAAAGCAGCACTGATGTAATAACAACTGTTTAAAGATGTCCTTATCCCTCTCCAATCTGTCAGAGGTAAGCACACCCCTTGTTGCTTGCAGGGTTGTACCCTAAAGGGAGGCTGGACAGTGGAAAATCACTAAAGTCAATTATTAAAGTTAACCATCAGTGCTTCTAAGGCAAATTGAAATAACTGGTTTTAACTTGATCATTTATTAAATTATTTTTAGCATAAAATACCACAGTGTTTAAGAAAAGTAGTCAAGAGATCAAAGTTAAAAGTGTGTTTCAGGAGGTGAGATTTTCTGCCAAGGAGTAAGGCAGGCAGTTTTCCTCAGTCTCAAAGACATACACACACAAATGCACAGCAATTGTGATAGGACAGATGTACAAGGCACAGATGACAACACACCAAGATTTCTTACTCAGGTGAGAGCTGTGATCTTGCATCTCTGCTACCTGGCACAGCAGCCAAGTCACACTTCCCACTATCCCAGGGGAACAGAGAAGGAGGCCAGGCTGTACCAGTCACAGCAGGGACTCTTCCCCTCCCAACCATCCCCACAGGCACCGTATGCCATCCCCAGCTGCAGCCTGAGTGGCAGGTCATCACCTGGCAGTGAGTAATCCATGCTGCACTTCCCTAAACAGCTCAAGCCTAGACTGACACTAGCAAGGGAAGGTGCACGACCTTTCCTGCCCTGCAGCAGTTTGTTCCCACCCATACACTTCCCACTCCCTTATCACAGCATAGACAGAACCACCAAGGTTCAGCTGGACCATGGATGTGATGAGGAAAACAGTCTGAGCTCACTAAGGCAGCAAAAAGAAACAAAACCCCCACACCCCCCACAAAAACATCCCCTAATCAAGCACCATTTTCAAAAATCCCAGGAGGACAGAAAGGGGCACCTGGGATGACCCTGGGTGGCAGTGCCAGCTGAAAGCACCTTGTTTATGCCAGTGCCTTCAGGCTGCCTTTATAAATACTCAGTGAGAGCGAGAGGCTCTGCAGGACACAGAGCAGGAGGTGCCTCTGTGTCTCCTGGAGCTGCAGGGCAGTGCGGGACACAGCCCAGCCAACTCCATACCAATGTCTGGCCAGGGAGACTCTCCTTGCCCACAGGGTTTCTGAAGGCCTGGGTAACACATCTGGCACTAGTTCAAAAAAGTAATGGGATAAAACAACTCTGTAGGAGAGATAAAGCAGTTGACAAAGGAAAAACTAAGCAGACATGGAGTAGGAATACTAGGAATGAACTAACAGTCCTTTTAAGGATGTACTGCAAAACAAGATTCATTACAGATTGCTCTAAATATTTTGGATTTGTTTAAGAAACACACTCTTAGTGGTTTCTTTCTCAGAGCTAAGAAGAATGTGTGCCTACTTGATTTGGGAGGCACCATCCCCACAGGGAGGTCTGGCCCATGACAGCAGTGTCCACCCTACTGACCTGAACCAAGAGAAGAACACACTTTTCTCGCAGCAGGTGATAAACAGGTGGAGGAGAAAGGAAAAGGAGAAGAAATGCAGTTTACTTTTAATCTATGGGCTGCAGTTCAAGCTCAGGAGTTGAACTCACAACTCAAGAATCCCCAGCAGTGCCCTGCAGCAAACACACTCTGCCAGCATCACTGTCAAATCCAGCCCTGAAGTGCCAGGAGAGGGGAAGCTCCAGGGTAACCCCCAAGCAAACTCTGGATGCCAGAGAGGTTTTATAGGCACAGCCACTCCTCATCCATTTGTACTCCTTAAATCCACAGCCAGATGGAACCAGCTTCACCAGGCCCCAGAGCAACACCTGATTGTTGCACATGACACTCCCTAAGTCCCACAGGCCACCAGGACTCCCTGACGGTCCCTGCCATAGGTACCATGAGTTATAGAAAAGGTAACAGAGTTTAATTTTAAGTATACATCGGTTCCCTCCCCTAAGAAATGAATCACCTTGGACTTCACATTAATCTCATCCTAGGCCACTACGGTAGAAAACGTTGGTGTCATTGCAGAACCCATTTGTAATTCCTCTTTGTAATTTAAACCAGCATTTGCAGGAAGCCAGGTTATCTGGGCACACTTACTCCAGTTTCTGCTAGGATTTTAATACATTTTAACCACATTAATTAGTTTAAAATCTCATCTTTTTGAGAAAGAATCGCTCAACAGATACATTCGCCCCCAAAAAAGCAAGCCAATAAAAAAAACCAACATTCAAGCACATTTGCTGGCAGAGTTTGAATGGGGGAATGCCACTAATCCTTCTGATTTGGAAGGAATACTCTCCATCAAGGAAACTATTCATGCTGAAAGGCAAGAGTTGCACTCATCACATTTCTTACAGCCTGGATTTGCAAGGAATGGAAGCCTTGATGACATGTTTACTTACTGAGGTGGGAAAAGCATTAATGGATGCCTCCAACAGAATGAAAATAAAACAATACAAACACACACACAAGTACCTTCTCAAATTTACTTGATACACATCTCTCTTCATGTTTCAGCTAAAAAGAACAGATGTGGAAAAGAATAGTCTGATACATGGTTTTTAATGAAACTTGACATTAAATTTAAAAAGCATTTTGTGCTGGAGTTGAGATGTGAAGAGGGAGTTCAAACAAACAGCTGTCCTAAAGTATCAGACATTTTCCTTGGTACCTTCTGACAGATCATATCTTCTAAGAGAAAAGAAAATAACCACTCTGCCAAGAATTCCTCCTACTCCTGCTCCTTTAATCTTTATTTTTAACTTCAGGGTTAACTTTAAAAGTTAACTTTTTAACATCTCTCCTACAAGAGATGGATTCAAAGCAAATGGACTCTCCACAACTGATTGAGCTTCAACTTCAAGGCTTCAGTCTGAAGTTCCCAAATCCTAACAAGGCACCATCTGTCAGATGGAGCAGGGTAACACACAAACTCTTGGTCCATCAATGTTCACAAATTTACTTGGCATTTAACATGAACTTGTCCTATTTTATAATTTTGCTTGGCTAAGGACTGACAAGTGTTAAACTCAGCTAAAACTTTCCAAGAGCTCCAGCTGGAGAACAAACAGAACTCACTAAGTCACAGTAACCCACTTGATTTCAATGGTAATGCTTTGGGCAAAATTATTCAATTGACAGTTAAACTGGTTTAAGTATGTCACACTAAGATCACCAGCAGAAATCTGGCTTCTTGCTTTAATGATTACTGGCTAAACTGGACTTTTCCAGCACAGATACACTACACAACAACCAGAGACAAGCACAAGAGAATCCATGCAACTTCCATCAATCTTCCTAAGGTTATTCCTATTACAGGGAGTATTTGGGAAAAAATAACATCTGTAATATGCAAAATGAAATTCTGAGTAGCAGGACTGATAATTAACAGCTTTTTTTGCTGGTTCCTGTCCCCCCATCATCCCTCTCCCCCAGGAGTACAGTAGGTGTTTAAGTCAGAGAAAGAAATCCATGAAAGCTTTCAGCAGGCAGCAGTAACAATCAGCACACAACTCCATCTGCATTCTGCCTTTATCACAAAGATCCCTTCAAACCAAATCATTATTGCATTACAAAACTTCTGTCAACACGGTTTTGAGGTTTATGTACAACTATATAGTCACAAGCAACATTAAATACTTGCAAACCCACGTTCTTAAATATAAATCCAACCCTTCCCACAAAGGTTAAATCAGAAAGCGTGAAATATTTTAAGTAACATTAGAATAGTCAAAAAAAAATATCTTTTGAAAAAGCAAAGGGAAAAAATACCCTAATATTTAATACAATTGCTATCAGAATGCAAGATAAATATTCTTGAAAGACATTGGAACAACTTCCAACAATTGACCCTTCGTATTCACTAACTTAAAAAATACCACACAAAACTTCAGCTGCTCATTTCAGAAGAAAAAAAGCTTGTAAGGAACTGAAGGTATCAGGAAATCCTGAGGCATCTCTTTCCAAAAGGAAGTGTGCATGTCTAACTATTCACAGAACACAAAAATAAACTCGAATATTTATTAGCTTGGAGAAACCAAACACAGCATACCCACAAAAACATCTACACGTGATCGAATATGTTAAACAAAGCAGCTCCACTAATTAGTTTTTTGATTACAACAACCATGAAGTGACTTTGTGAAACATTAAGGAACAGCATGAGACATACTAGTAGGGCCAGAGTTTCAAATGAAGTGTTTTACTCTAAAAATAGTTGCGTATTTCAAGTGTTGAACCTGCTCGTATGCCGGGGCACACGATATCTGCTTCTGGGAAGCTACAGCACAAAAGTTAACTCACAAGGTCAATAACTGAAGAAAACCCTGCTCTCACATGGCTCTGTTCTTTAACAGCACTGCGAGAATTATCCAGCATTTCCTTAGGAAAGCACTAAAATACAAAACAAAATTGGTATTTGAATGTTTTTTGAAGCAGCTGACTAAAAAAATACTTTCAGAAAGCCTGTAAACATTTACAACACAGTATGTGTATTAATACAACATTATTACTTTCAAGGTCAGTATTACACATGCAGTTTCTTGGAGCTACATATTTTGGTGTTATTTTTAACATCTGACAGAGCATCTTGTACTGTTGCAAGCTCTACACTGTTTACAAATACTCCCAAGCTGCAGCTGCTGACTCTACAGAGCATGTCTTCCCATAGCAAAAAGAAGAGTAATTTTAATTACCCAGTAATGGCATTTTTTACAGCCCTATATGCACTCACGTTCTGTAGATTAGCTTCGTAATTTTTCCACCTTTTGACAATTACATGGAACATCAGGATTTGGTTACAAGAATATCCATTTCTACAAAAGGTCAAAAAAGTCCAAGTACACTTGAGAGACACGTCTAACCCTGTTCAGATTATGGATGAACTTCACAGCCTCTCTTAGCAGGTGCTATTTCAGGAACCTCTACATTTGGCTTACTTTTTAAAATGGAAATGCAGAGATAAAAAAAGCTGGTTTGAAATTAAATGCCAAGTTTCTGTTTTAATTCTTCATTCTCCCAAAATACTTAACCACGGGCTCAAGAGCAGAAGGTAGCAGTAAACAACTTACCAACACAAGCATTTAGGAACAGCCAGTCAGTCTTTTTCATTCTATTTTTTATTTGCTTTAGTTTTTTGAAGTCAACTTCAAGCTCCTCCTTGCTGCCAACAGCTCCAGCCAATTCAATTCTTTGGAAGTCCATTTTCACATCAGATTCACGTTTGGTTGTCGGTGGAGATCTTCTTTGGCTATTACCACTACTACAGCTGCCTCTCCACCGAGCCCTGTCTTGCTCGTTTATGATGGAAGAAGCCTCTTCTGTGTCTGCCAGTTCTATTGCTTCGATGTTGTTGGGTCTGGGGTGGTCACATACAACACATTTCCTGGCCTTGGCCCAGTTTTCGTATGTACAAACAGAACAAGTCCAGTGCTGAGCCCTTGTGTTCAGTTTATTTCTGTCATTGTATTCCTCGCACGGATCCACGGAAAAAGGGACCAGTCTGGAACCGGAGCCTGAAGACTGAGGAGACTCCGTGGGACTCCTGGTCCTGCGCTGAGACAAGCACTGGGTACACCTTATAGCTCTTGGCCAGTTCAAGTACGTGCACATGTGGCACGACCATTTATTTGCACTTTCCATACTGTAGGATGATTTAACCCTTGGTCTTGCACTGGAATCCGGGCATATCAAAGGACTGCTCCCTCCTTCAGTGCTCGTAGGATCCCAGTCCCTACCGATGTCACTGGAACCACTTTTGAAAGGATCTTCTGTGATAATTGTTCCACTGGGTCTCTGGGCACGACACATGGTGCACTTGATTGCAGAAGGCCAATTCTCATATGTACAATACTCACAGGCCCATTTAATTCCACGCTCTGTCATCGTGCACTTCTTGAAATGAACTGCGGCGGGCAGAAAGCTGAGGAGTCAGAACACACCATCAGTACACAGTACCAGCAAAGGAGCTGTTCAAAACAACAAATTAATGAGATTTAACCCAGTGGATATAAAAATCAGGCTGGACAAACGGGCAGTCTTTTTTTCTTGATATTATTACAACATCTAGGGGGAGTAAAATCACCATGAAAAGGGTAAGAGTTGACCGACCAGCATTTTACATGCAGAATTTGGGATTTACTAGTGCAGAAATAAGAAAAAAACCTCAGTCCTGCATTTCTGAAACTCCTCAAATTTGCACAGAGACTTCCAAACAAATTCAGAACACATATTAAGCACTGAGAATACTGGAGAAGAGACCAGTACAGCTACAGAAACAAGTTATAAATATTAAATTATTAAAATAAAACTCAATATGAATACAGCAGTACAAGAAAAGGAACACAAAGTCTAGGTCCTGTAACGTCCTGTAACAGACCTTACAGGATTTGGAAGGAAGGATTGTATTAGGTGGGCAGTTACACACTGAGTAAGCAGTTCTTTCAGAAAAGGAGGGTGCTGGAATTTACATAAAATGCTTATAATTTGAATTTTGTATATAATAATTTTATAAACGTGCTTAACCAAGACTAGGTCTTGACTGGACATCACCCATATCAGTAGTGTTACAAAGTGAAAATGCCACTTGAAAGCAAGCACGAGCTGTGTGTGGTGGCCGGCTAAGACGGTATTTTCACACTACAAATTCAGATTTCAACCCAATTCCAACTCACTTTTTCTCTAATGAAGAGGGGATTCTGTCTTCATGCTGGCTCAGACCTTTTCTTCAGATTGCCAAATATGAAGGATGAGACTAAGCAGATAACTATTCCTGTAAACAAAATGAAAACAGACTCATTATAGGTTTCCTACTGGACCTGAGTAACCAGAAAGTTAATTATTAAATGCCACACCTATTCTAATCCCAATTTACTTGGTTAAACCCAGCCATGACCTGCTGAGGCCAAGAGAGACTGGTTAAAATAAACCAGTATTTATAAAAAAAACGGTTGCCACACAAGTGGTCCATCTGCTGAAGTAAAAGAAGTAGATCCAAGCAACTAGTTCACATCAAAACATCCATGAACACTCTTACTGCAATCTAAAACCTAGGATGGGGAAGGCAGAAAAAGCTTTGTGTAGAGAGCATAATACAGGGAAAGGGTGAGGCAGGTAGATAAAGGACAAACAGACAAACGTACACAGCATTTCCTCCCTTACCCCAGAATAGTTACCCAGCTTGTAAAACTCAACAAAGTGCTGGTTTTAAGGATGCAAAACTGATTAAATACAAACTCATCACGTCATTGGACCGACACTTCTTATTTATCATATTGCAACTCTCTCAGCTAACAAAACCACCCAGAGCCCAGGAAACTAAAACTCGCAAGCTGCACAACAGGATTAAATTCAAAACTAGACACATCAACCCGAAAATTAGTTAATACCTGTTCCCCAAGTAGCCAATGTTTTACAAGTTAGTACATTCTTCATTGAAATACCTTCACACACACCTTGCTCTACCAAGGCATAGCTAAAACTTCTGCTTAAATTTGTCACCCTTATTCCTACTATCTCCTCCTGAGGACTCCGGCACAGAACACAGGTTTTTTCCAAGAGCTCAAGTGATCTATTCACCAGATCAGGTGGCTGCATGAATGAGGGGCTATCGCATGGCCGGGACAGAGGAGAGGGCAGCACTATCCTTTTCCATAGCGATCCATATTTATGCTGCATGAAAGCAGAGGAGCAATCAGGAACACAGAAAGCTCTCTCATAAAGCTCGGGTTCCATAGTACTGGTTTGAACAGCCTGCAGAGCACTTCACTCCCACCTCTACGTTATAAAACTGTGTCAGACTGAGGAATGTGCTGAAAAGGCAATTAGATTTCCGGCTGCTTCCCCTCCACCATTCCTGACAGATGTCCATGCCCATTTATAATGGGGGAAAAAAGAAGTGGGATCACAGCAGGTTCCCCATGTCTGTGACACAGTAAGTGAAAAATACATACATATATACAGGAGAATATGAAGTTAATTTGATTTTACTAAAGGTGACTTTACAAAGAAAACTTTTTGGGAACTTTAAGGAAAAAAGATTTCTCTGCTTTACTAAAACAACTCCTATATGAGTACACTAGACATGAGGTTTATCTACTCCATTTGGTCAAAGCTTTTCCTCCAATTCCCAAAACAAGGTTTTTAATTACTTTCTTAATAAGCTTCTTCTCTCTAGAAACAGTAGAGTTTTTTAGGAATTAATGTTTTGTAGTTCGTAACACAGGAGAGTTGAACATGGCTTTCAGAACAGAGAAGGCAGGAGCACACTGCCCGTGCACCTGCCCACTGCCACCAACAGACTGTGCCACCAAGGACCACCAAAAGTGGCTGTCCCAATACTCCAGTGCTTGAGAATAATTCCTACTGGAGCAGCAGCTGGCATGGCTGGAATAGGTGATGCTTCCCATCAAATCCATAAACAGTGTGTGATGGGTATCTGTAACTGTAAATGGTTTCTTCCCTGCCCTAGTTTGTAAAGCCTTAAACAAAGCAGTTCCCGCTGCAGACAAATCCCAACCCACATTTGGGATGGGGCATGAAAACAAGGCATCATCTGTTTTAGTGATATTAAGACTGGGAAAGGAGATTGGAGCTCAAGTTGGAAAGCAGCTGGCTGCAAAAACAATCTAAACAAGTACTGAGATACTACTTAGGAAACTAAATAGCTCAGGACATCCCACGTTACAGGAAAGCTTTCATACATATCACAAGATCAGCTTTTTAGCTGCAATTATCTTCTGTGCCCCTTAAAAAGCAGATGCTCACAGACATAATTCTTAGAGAGGCTGAGTATCTGCAGCTTTGAAAGCCTCTGAGATATGAGCTCATCACCTCCAAACACGAGGCCTCGGGTTATTATGAAGTAAAGAATATAAAAAGGCTCAATAGAGCAACGCAATTTCTCTTCCTTGACAGCTCTGCCAGCACCAAGCACAGCGAGGAAATTCAGCATTGGGGGTTTTTTAATGCTTTTTAATTGGTCTGACCTCCAATTCTACCCAGCATGGTAGCTACTCATGGATGGGGCTGGTGTCTGTGAGAGCACAGCTGGAGGTCACAGACACCAGACCCAATTTTGTTTTCATCAGGAACTGCAGTGACAGGACAAGGGGAAGTGGCTTCACACTGAAAGGGAGTAGGTTTAGTTTAGGTATTAGAAAGAAATTGTTCCCTGGGAGGGTGGGGAGGCCCTGGCACAGGGTGCCCAGAGAAGCTGTGGCTGCCCCTGCATCCCTGGCAGTGTCCAAGGCCAGGTTGGACAGGGCTTGGAATAACATGGGACAGTGGAAGGGGTCCCTGCCCATGGCAGGGGATTGGAACAAGATGAGCTTTAAGGTCCCTTCCAACCCAGACCATTCTGTGATTCTACAATTTACTGGTGATACAGCATCACCACAGCAGTTTGAAGCTTATTACATTTTTTCCCAATTACTTCTTTGACTCTGTTTTCAAGTTAACTTGTTATTTTAGATTCCTCACAGAGGAGAAGCTGAATCATGGAGTGCCTCCTCTGACAGAGAAATAGCAACACAGTGACTGTGAAGTGCAGGTGCATGCCTTTATGTCCAAAAAACATGAGCAGACAAGAAATTAAAACCCACAAAACTTTAAACAAATTCCAGTTGATCAGTTTAGACAGTATGCTGGGTATCTTCTGGACACACTTGTAGAGTAAATCAATGCACTGAGGAGGAAAATATATTAAGTTCTGATAAATAAGGAACAAACATAAAAAAACCCCCAAACCTTATCAGATAACCTTTTTACTACATAAAGTCAGACGTAAAAGGTGACCTAGAAAAATCAGAAATTTATTTTTTGCTTTGTTTCAACTTTCAAGAATATTCCTCTTTTTAGGTGCACAAGAAAACACAAAACTTGCACAAGCTCACAGAAATTGGGAAGAAACAATGAGGTTCTCGAATACCACTTTTATGACAGGATATATCACACTCCCCTCAATATAATTATTCGCTGTGTCCAGAAGCTGTTTTTCCATTGGCTCAAACAAGGAACAATATGGAGCTCCACTTCATTAAACGATCAAGCCCTCCCTGTAAACAGGCCAGATGCTGATTTAAACCAGTCTACACTACTGATTTTTTGCTGGGATGGTGCTGGCATCTGTGCTGGCTGAAACCTTACGTAATTACACTGATCAAATCAGTGTTCCCACCTCAAACTCATTTTGTTCATGTGTACAGATTTTCAAATAAAACTGCTTCTGTATTTACAGAGGAAAAGGGAGCTCAAGGTGCCAGCTTCAGCCTTCAGTAAGACTTGCAAGGCAAAGCAAGAATCACCCTCCTTCCCCCCATGTAGCTGCCTCTCATAGGCTGCTCCAAAAAGAAAGGCAGGCTGGTTTCTTTATTTTAAAAACACTAAAGCAACTTTTCAGATGAACAAAATAAGCAGAAGTATCTTTTTCGGAAAAAAAGGGATCTCTATAACCAAACACAGAATCTATTAAATCAGCACTTCAGGAGTATAGAAGTAAAGCCCTTCACAAATCCTAGCCTAATTTTCCAAGGTGGATATTTGCTGACTTTCTTCTCTTACCTTACCAAAATTACTTACTTTACCTTTAACTGTTTGCCCTTCTTTCTCAATAATTCAGTATAAGCCTCAACAGTAGATCAGTATATTAAAAGCAGAAAGCTTGAACTTGGGCTTCTATAATTTGATGAGAACTAACAATAAGCTCTGTTGTCATCCCTGCAAATTAATTTTAATAAAATTAAGAACCCTGGCCTCGTCAATGGAACAAACAGATCACATCAGCGCTGAATCTGGAAGTTTTGCAGTAGTACCTACATATCATAATAAAGAATGGAAAAATTATTGCAAAGCCACAAACATAGAAGCATTTTCTGTATTAGCCTGAACACAATGAAGCAAGGAATTAATAAGCAAGCATAGTCTGCTTTGGTTGTTAGGACAGTTCTTTAAAAAGGCAAGGATTCAGTCCCAAACAGAACAGCAAAGAGGAGAAAACACTCTTGTCATCTCAGCAAAAGAGCACTGAAATAATTTTCCACAAGCTGCTCTGTGAGGTGGGGGTTTTACTTAGGAAATGTTGATTTCCTTAGAGAACACCAGCTGGCTCTTTGCAGTGCAGACAGCAGGAACTGGACCCAGACTGCAGCAGCCACAGAACGCAGAAACCCCCTTCTCACCAAACACAAACACAAGCAAGATCGGGAGGCTTTTGTCAAACTGTATCATCCTCCCATCCTCATGCCAGCAAGAGCGCTGCTCCAAAACACACACGGATCACCTCTGGCTCTCCAGGGGAGCGGAGCTGTTCCCCTGCTCCCTCTAACACCGGCAGCAGGGACAAGGCTCCCAACTCAAGAGAAGCATCATTCAGTTAAGACTGGCACAAATCTCAATTCCATTAAACACCAAATCACTTCCATGCACATCACAACACAATCTACAAACTACGGCATTAATGGTGCATGAGAAAAAAAAACCTGAAAATATTTTAGTTATAACTGAGTAACTATTTACAATCTAGTATGTTAAGTGACTTCTAACATTTTCTTCAGTTTTGATAGTCCAGATCACCAAAAATACTCCTTACTGCAGATTCTTCTGTATGACCTGCCTCACTATCTAAAACTTTTCATCTTGTAAGTGGGCAATGAGTTAAAATCCATGAGACTTGAGCTCTCAAAAAGCAACACAGTGCAAGAAACACAGTTCTCTTAACCAAAAAAAGCAAGAAAGTAATAATTAACTTCCGAACATATTCAGAAGTCTGTTCATTGGGTGAATTCAGATGGGTTTCATTTACATAAAATTAATAAAAAATTGTTTTCATTCTGCTTTATGGATTCATATCTCATTTCAAAGCATCTTAAATCTACTTTATTAGGTATTTATGGTATTCAGAAAAATTACGCTGATTTTGCTTCAGCTTTCTTTTCAATATTCTATTCACACTTCCAACCCAACTGCTGACTTTTCATAAGCAAAAGAATTTATATGCAACTTTAATGCAAGAGGATGTCCAATTTTGCTAATGCTCCATGCAGCAAGAAGGAAAACATTTGGGAGGTTTCAGATCTTTGGAAACATCTGAAATACAAGATTGTCAATGAACTTTATGATTAGGTCTACAACCTAATGTAAACGGATACTTCTGCAAAAGCTGGAAACTCATCACAGAATTAACAGATATTTGAATAGTAAACATTTTCTCTTTCTGCTGGGTTTCTTTTATTTTAATGTTTCTTTCTTGAAGCATTTCTGTGCTCTTAGCCACTACAGTTAACCCTCTTGTGTAACTTGCATGGTGCAAGTCTGCATTTTATTCGTTACTCATCTCAAATGGGTCAAACTCTATATAGCTCTATTAAATCTGTGACTAAAAGATAGGCAAATCTCAACTGCTGAAGACAACCTATAAAAACCCCGTAGCAGCAGCCTGCAGTTTAGCTCTTTCTTTTTCAGGGTTGCTTTTTTGTTTTATTTTAACCTCAATTAAAAGTGAACGACTGTCCAGATGAGGTGTTACCACACATTGGGATGGACTAAAGACCGACTGCTTAGAAACCAACACCATTTGGGCAAACCAGGGTAAGCAGATCAACAGTTACATAATGCACAGCATCTCCCACACAATACTAATCAAAACCCAAGCAAAATGACTTAAAATAATGAGCTATGATAGAACATTTGCACAAATACAGCCAGCAGCATTTAACGAATTTGCCCATGAACAGCAACAGATGAATACTGAGTTAAGATCTACAGGAACAAACATACACAATAGAACAGAACTGTTAAACTTCAGTTTTAAGAAGACATTAGCCTTGGACAAAGTACAGAAGTTGAACAAGATGTTTCTTTATAAAAAGTGAGGTCAAATACAAAAACAGTTTATCTGTGTTTAGACTGTGCCTCAAACACCAGACCCCCTTTTGTTTAGCTCTCAACCATCCGCACACACAAGGAGGAAAACCAGATGTCACGCTCTGACCGAAAACACACTGTGGAGTCAGACATCAAAACTCTGAAACACTTAAACCTGTCCAACAGCAGGAACATTACACCAAGACTCGTACATTTTCTAGTAATTATCCCCTGGACCTCCTCAATACTGGCTGACCATAAATTAGAGGAGGGTTGGCTACACACACAGTCACCATTTGGAGGAGGAAAACCACCTGCCTCCAAATGAAACATGGACACACACACTCAGCATCCACTATTGGGCAGTTTGCTCCTAATTAATGGCAAGCCACATTCAGATACAGCCAAGGACTGTCTTTGGTACATGCATTTGCAATTGGAATACATTTAAGGCAAGTCCCAGTTCAAGTGAGTCAAACAAACTACACTCATTTTACCCAGTTCTTCCTAAGATCCTGGCAAGGCAGTGAAGTATCAAAAAGAGGGAAAAAGAAAAAATAGAAGCAAAAATGCTATTATCATAGCACACAAAATTCACTAGTGTGGATGCTCCTGCTTAACACAGTGCAAAGAACTACTGAACAGGGAAAACAAATCCAAACTCCTTCTAGAGACAGAGTTATACCAGTTTTTTTAATCACTTTTTTTTTAACCATATGATTAGTAATCTGTATTTTGGTCATCATCCATATTTCTGAGTTAATCACTGCAGGGTACTCTGCACTGCTGTAAAGTTTCAGAGTAACAGCTCTAAAACAGTAATAACAGGTTCTGGGGTGGGAGTAAGTTTCTACTAAAGGCAACACTGAACAATCTTCTTTAAATAAACCCTTTAAAAGCCATGAGGTGACAACCCTTTTTATCCCTGCCAAGCTAAACAGTAATGGAGAGGTCAAAAATAAAAAGTAAATAGTCCAGCAGCCCATCTCAGCCCTTCAGCAAGATAAAAATGAGTTTCTCAGCAGGCACCCAGTAAGGGGAAGCCTTCGCAAGTAAAACCTAAACCCACTGGCCCATCTGTCAGACGTCGTCAATGACAACCAGAAGTTGTTCAGATACCAGGACAAAACAATCCTGACTTACCAGGGCAGTGAGAACCCGTAAAAACCAAGAGTATACACTCAACGCTTCTTGAATCCAAGACCTGTAGATTGAGGCTGTTCCAGGGGAGTACTGAAATAACAGCAAGGAATCAATATGCCAGCTGTCTCTACGGATCCCTGCTTAGATACTGGGAAGACGAACGGAGACTCAAGGAATACTTTCAAGCTCATTAGCCTGAGAGAAGCACAAGGCAAGCTCTCACAGTGCACTCACAGTCCTCACAACCACAAAAAACAAGATTCTCTCATAAACCAACAATCACCATCACAAAGCAAACGTCCTATTTTTTGCTGGAATTATACACATCTGTGAGATTTATGACAGAAGCTTTTCCTCCCAGATAATCAACTGTATATGCATCAAGAGCCACACAGTTTTCAAATGAGTGCACCTATAGAAGCACGTGTGAATTCAGAGCCACTAAAAGACTAACTGATCAAAATAGCTCTAATCCACTGAAAAAAAAGCCCAACAAAATCCCCCCAGATCACTAGACCACTCCAGTTTATTTTTCTTTTCAGGGTCACATAAATTACGGTTCTGACAGTTTTCTTTAGCTCAGGAACACCAACTCCTGAATATCTAGAAGTTACCAAGAAAAGCAACATACCTTACCGAAGTTTCTTAATGCCCACAAACTCCTCAGTAACCCAAACTTTCTCTGTTTTATTAGAAACAGCTTCTCAGGACCAGATGCTAAATCAAATTGAAGTCAAAGAACCACATGGAGGATTTTTAAACCTTAATGTTTGATTACAGAAGTAATGACAAACATAACCCAAATAAAACAGCACCATGTCTTGGCTTCTGGCACGGCAGGAGGGAGGAGAAGAGGAGAGGACTGCAGCCTCCTTGCTCACAAGTCACAGTTCCAGACACAAGTCCTACTTACACAGCCCAATTTACACTTGCCAAAGCAGACACAGGTCCATCCTTCCAGTCCCCCATTCCCTGGACAGCAGGTTACAGTCTGTTTTTCTCTTTCTACCTAGTTCTCAGTACTTCAAGTATTTTCAGCTCAGTTCTGAACTTAAAGACAACTTTAAACCCTGTGTCTTCTCCAGCATTTTTCTTAGAAATAATACCGTCCTTAATTTAAAATTTCCAAGCCATTCTCAGGAAAAAAAATCCAACTTAGTAGACATAACAAAAAATAAACAAACAAGCAAACAAACAAAAAACCCAACAACAAACCACGCAGTAGTATCCTTAAGAACAAGCAGAACAGATTACATCAGGACAAACCCAAATAACCAAAGTGAAAAATGCCAACTTAATTATATCTCCTGTACAGTAGAAAATGCAAAAGGGCTGCAAATTCGGCTGCTTCCCAGGCAAGATGCTCTGCACATACCAGTCACCACCAATCTTTCCACCGTATTACCTCCCCACATTCTTCATCTATTCCTCCTGCTTTCTTGAACCGGGGACTCCATATCAGCCCTCTCTTGAAGACAGTTCCCTTTTCAAACATCACTGCCCTCATTCCCTGCTCCATCCCCTCCACACCTCTCCTCTCCCTCATCTTCGCCAAAGTGAGTTTCTGCATAAATGGAACATCAGCACAGGAAAAAAAGTTGTTTTGAAAAACGCCAGGTGGACACAACTCCAGTTTGACTACAGAGCTCCTGAACACCTGCCTATGCCATGAAAGAAGGAAACGCAACATTATAAACATTATTATAGATTAACATGTTCTCAGAATTGTTGTTGAAGTACTACAGTTCTTCTAAAGCACATTAACTGGTAGACCCCCAAAGAGGTAATTATTAATCTTGCACTTCAAGAAAGTTCCAAAAGAATTAACCACATACAGCAGCTGTGCTCCAGCCACTGATGATGCAAAAACGAGCACAGTCACAATCCTGTGCAAGCTGAAGCAATGACAGCTACACAAGGAATGCTATGAAAAGTACCAGGAAAGTGTCTGGATTCCAAATGTTTGAAATCTTAATATGAAGACAGACGATTTCTTAAGGTGTAACAAATTACATTCACTGACATTACAAAGTTACAATTATCTACCTTATTAAACTAATTTTACCAAACTATGCCATCTGACAAGGGAAATGGCAAGCTCTTCATCAGCTGCGTTGAAAATAAATTCTCTTTTCAACTTCACCTTGTTTCCCTCCTCATACATAGTACTATTTTAAAAAAATAAAAAATTAAGAACTCTGTTACAGCTAAGCCAGCCATTTTCAGCTGCCAAACTCAAGTTTAGTTCCATTTTAGTACCAGGAGACTGTGGATCATAATTCATGCAGTTAAACTGAGGATTACTTGTTGACATCAATTTTGAACGGCCCAAAATAACCCAGTCTTCAAATTTTGGGGGGAGGAAAGGGCATGAGATTACTAAGAGAACTGGCAGTAGCAGTTTAAATGCTTTGCTGTGATTAGCAGAGAGCACATCACGACAAAGAGTGTATTGATCTGAAGTTGTGCTAGAACTGATATGGCAAAGAGAAGCTGGAAACAGAACCATTAACACCCAAGTTAATACCACATGAAGGAGCCGGTAAATCTCACTTTAAAGTGCCTGAGAGAACATTTGATTATTTGATTGACTGTATTAAAAATAACTTCCCATTCAATCAGTAAAGTATTTCCAACTTACACTTCTGACTTATTTACAGATTCTTCTTGCAAAGGGCACCAAAGACGGGTGGGTATTCCCGTCCCTGAGGAATTTACAGGTCAAACAACATACAATGAGAATGGCCATATACAAAGCTAAAAATGTCCTCTTGACCCATTCTGAGCTGGAATTAGTCTCTAATTAAAGTCACGCTTCTGTGATGAATCCCGTTGATGCTTTTATGCCACTCAGCATTCCAATTACATTAATATTTGTAATTATACTTCTGAGAAAATGCTAATGGACACAACTCCACAAGAACAGATCACAGCCTTGCCGGTCACCCCCACCTGCCCGTCCTTTCTTAAAGCAGCGTAAGGAAAGTAAAGGTAGCAATTTCTTTTTCCTTTAAGAGAACTACACTACATAATTAGAGTTGAGTTTCACAAACCCCACGAAATGCTTTCCCATCCAAAGGCTTTATTCTCTTTGAATGCCGTGACAGACTTAAACTAGAGGAGATCTTTTACATATGACATGCCAGACTCCACATGCTGAGACACCAACTCAGCTTAGCCTTCGGATGGAGGCCAGCAAAAGAGCTCCAGAACACCTCCTGCTGCTCACCTGTTTCCCCCTCTCTGAGTAACCACTGAAAAAGGGGGGGGGGAAGAAATAAGCCTCATGAATCTCTTCTGTGGTCACCACAGACCGATAAGCAGACGGAAAAACAAAACTAATTACAACAGATCTCTCCTGAAGTACTGTTAAAAGGTTCTGCTCACACCAGAACGAGCTCTAAGAACAGAAAGAGAGAGTCACTACACAGAAGACATCTCACCTTTCAATTTTTGCACCAACAAACGCATCAAAGCACTAACCTCACATGCCAGCTCCACCACTTGTGACACTGCAGCTGGTGAGCAGAGACTGTTCAAGCACAGCACAAAGCCCGTCAAACAACGTTTGTTTACTACATCAACCCCCAAGAATTCCAGAAAAAGTTGTCATTATTGCCATCGCTGAAAGTCACCGTGGCAGCAGAAAGTTCTCAGCAGCCGCGCTGTGCCAGCCGCGTAGGACACCCGGATCCATCTCATCCATCATTTCTCCCACCCGCTGCTCCCAAGGGAGCGGTGACTGCTGTGGGGACAGGCTGATTCTGTCACTCCCAAGGAAGGACTCACAGACACATCCGAAGGGCTCACAGACACATCCATGACCTCCGCAGACAAGTTTATCTTATCCTGCCAGGAAACTGCTGCAGTCTGGGACCGTGAAGGCAGACAGAGAGGCGCGGGCAGCGTGGATTACCAAAGTCTGCCTCGCTCCTTAATCCAACTTTCCTAATTTTTGTTTAGACTTCGGCTCCCAAGGACGAGCTCGATTTTGAAATACTTCTCACACTGTACTTTACTTCTGATAAAGCATCGACAATACATGATGACAGAATCACAGAATGAATCACAGAATGTTTTGGGCTGGAAGGGACCTTAAAGATCATCTTGTTCCAAGCCCCTGCCATGGGCAGGGACACCTTCCACTATCCCAGGCTGCTCCAACCCCTGTCCAACCTGGCCTTGGACATTCCAAGGATGGGATAGGCAATATCATGGAAGTTGTGCTACCCAAAATCCACAGACACAACCCATCACTCCCATCACCTACTCCACCACCGCTCGCAGATCCGCACAGGCACATCCGAACACGAACGAAATCAAACCAGGAGGGTGGGAAGAAGTGGGAGGGAGGCAGCACAGGCATGATCTCACCCAGGCACACCGAGGCACCACAGCCCGGGTCCGGAGCAGCAGCCACTGGAGAAAAAATCCGAGTTTCCTGCCTTTGTACGGAGGCTGTGCCAGCCTGCCTTCCCTCAGCAAGCCGTTCCATGCGGGACACCGATCCTAGCGGGATCCCG
>VXAD01003774.1:708091-767475 GCA_013399195.1 Dicrurus megarhynchus | reverse complement strand
TCATCGCTGCCGCGGATTGTCGCGCGCAGGGCGGGCGCCAGAGGGCGCCGCCCGTCCCGGCCCCTGAGGGCGGGTCCCGCGGGACCCTCGGTGGGAATTCCGCGCTGCCCCTTCCCGGCCCTTCCCGCTCCCGTTCCCGCACGTTCCGCCGGACCCCGCGGCACCCTGCGGCACCCTGCGGCCCTCCCCGAGCCAAACATGCGCCTCGGTCGCCGGCGGCAACGCGCAGAGCGTGTTAGTAGTGGAGAAGAGAGTATCCTCCCCATGGCTTCACATCCACCATGGTGCGGAGCACATGGACATCGGAGTTTCCTGTGGGAATAATCCCTCAAAAAACCTCCTTGAGATGGCACGTGGGCAGGCAGCAGCCGTGGAGAACACCGCTTTGTGGCGGCTGATCACAGAATCACCGAATCACTGAGGCTGGAAAAGACCTCCGAGATACCGAGTCCAAGCTGTACCCGATCCCTGCGTTGTCACCCAGCCCAGAGCCCTGAGTGTCACATCCCGTCGTTCGTTGGACACCTCCAGGGCTGGGGACTCCACCGCCTCCCCGGGCAGCCCCTTCCAATGTCTAATCACCCTTTCTGTGAAGAAATTCCTCATAATGTCCAACCCGAACCTCCCCTGGTTGCATCTTAAGACTCTGTCCTCTATTTCTTATTGGCACTCGGGAAATATTTTGCTATGGAACAACTGAAGGAATTAATGGGTGAGAATCCAGAATCCACCAGGTGCCGTGGTCAGGTTGACATGGTGGTGTTGGGTCATAGGACGGACTCGATCTCAGAGGTTTTTTCAATCTAAATTGATTCTGTGAAATAAATTTTCAACATTTCCTCTGCCTGTGGATTCCAGCCGTTCCTGACTTGAGACAGTGAATGTGTGGGATTGGAGTTCAGGATGTCCACCCTGGCCAGAAGGACTCCTCCAAGCAGCAGCCCCACAGTGCAAAGCCCATTTCCCTTCTGGGAAGGAAAGACCAGCAACAACAGCTCTGCCAGCCCTTGGGTTCAGTCTTTGTGCTGGCTACACAATATTTTTTTTGCTTTCTACTCAAAAATTGCAAGTCTGCATCTTCCTTAAGCTGCCCCTGTAGGCTCACTGACAGAAAATGTGTATTTGTCCACATCCTTGCTTTTCCCTCATGGGTTTTACATCATTTGATACTTGATTTTTTTTCCCCAGTGCAGTTACTACTTTTTATTTCAGGCTTTCTCAGATGTTTTAGCACTTTCTTATTTCCATGGTTTCATTCCCCATTCCCAGACTCTGTTAGATAATGCCTTAGGCTTGGTGTTGCTTTGGGAAACTCATCCTGGACCAGCTGGATCCATCCCTTCTCCCTCAGTCAGCATAAAAGAAAAGCACCTGAGATGTTCCAGCAGAGCAGTGCTAGAGAAAATCCCTTCGTCCAGCAGGCAAACAACCAGGGCTGGAGTCAGGACAAGTAAAATGTAATTACTTACAGAGACTGAAATAGAAATTTGTCTTCATTTGCAATTAAATTAGTTCCCTATAAACATCAAGAACTGTTGCAGGGGGAGGGTAATGTGATTTCTCTCTCCCAGACTAATTATTTACTAAAGTCTCTTTCTGGCTCCACTGAACAAGTTGGTGCATTTCTCAAAACGCAGCTGTAGAAAAAGGGGGACAACTTTTATTTTTTTTTATAATAAGACTTGGATAAGTCATGTAAGAGAAATACTCCTTTTCCTAAGGAATGATACCATCTCTGTGCTTAGAAATCATCCAGAAAATGTATCCCTTGCTCTTGGCATCTAGGCCAGATGATGGAAGAGCTGTTGGGGTAAATCCTAAATGCTGCCCCAACTGTACAACAGGGGGAAATTTCCAGAAATAATTGTCATAGATTAGACTGAATAAAAAGATATGAAAATACAAGGAATATCATAGAACCATAGACTCGTAGATGGGCTTGGGTTGGAAAAAAAATCACAACCAACTGAAAAATAAACTGATTCCAAAGAATTCTATGATTCTAAGAGATTTTAATCTCTGCGAGTTGCTCTGCAGAACAGAAGCATTCTGAGTAGTAAAATGGGTCCCTGGATAGTATTCGAAGGAGAACCTGTGCTAAAATTGAATTTGAAACTATTTACCAGAGCAAAAGCAAATCCTGGGCTGCATCTCCCAATTACCTGACATTTTTGATGCCAGTGACTTTATTGCTAGGGCCATGTCTTTGGCTTTAGCTCGAAAAGCTGCTGGTGTCTCCTTCCAGGTTTACCTTGCGGGAGTTTGCCATTTGTTCTAGACTTAAACAATAAAATACAAGAGGAGTGACCTTTCAGCAGTTTAGAACATTGATATTTGCACATGTGTTTTATCCAATCAGAGCTTCCAGACTTCTGATTTGGAGACAAATCAAAATCTACATGACTTGATAGTCCAGTCCTCAATAGATTTGGTATTTGATCATCCTCTTCTTTTTTTTAATGTCAGAAAGATAATTCTATTTTTGTTAGAGGTGGCAGAAGTTGTAAGCAAGTACTAATTTCCTATATCCCACCCAAAATTTTCATTTCCTTTCACCAGTTTAAGGAGAAATTTTAACTCCCTAGGAAGGAATTTGGAACAGTCATACTCATTTGACAGCTTAAGCTGTTATTTTGGGAACCTTCCTTTGCAGAGCTGGATTTGCTCAGGCCTTGCAGCTCGTGTGCCTTCACACAGAGTTGTACAACTACCCCACGTGCCTCACAGTAAACCCACGGCAGAACCATGATATAAAAATATCATTTGCACATATACGTGTTCCAGCTTTCTTTTTTCCGCACTTTTCAAACATCATAAATCTCTGTTCTTGTAACTCCCCACCTTGCTCAGCCATCTGAACTCCAATCTCCTTTCTTCCTGTTCCTCTAGAAGAACTGATAGTAAATCTCCTTGTCAGAGCTCTCAGATTTGATAAAACCCAAGCAACGTCCACAAATGATGTGATTTTGCAGGAATATCCAGCAAAGAACCCCCTCGGTTCCCACTCCTTGTCAGCCTGGAGCTGCCCCACCAGCCTGGAACCCTTTGTGCCTGCGAGGTGTGAGCCTTGCAGGTAGCCAGCGAGACAGATGGCTGGGAAGTTCCCTTCCTTCTCTACAAAGAATTTATAAATTCAGGATTTTTCCAGCGCAACCCTGAGTTGCAAATTGCCGCTGTCCCCTGTTAAACACGAGCGCTTTGCCTTACAAGATGCCCTGACTTTTTCTGTCCTGATGCTCACTGTTAGTAAAAGGCTTTTTCCCTCATCCCTCCCTGACGTTTATGTTCTGATTCACCTTGTTTATACCTGAGCAAATGATACCCAAAGCTATAATTAGAAGGCAAGCGTTGAAACATTCCACAGGAGCACATTGTTACACATAGTAGCTGGGGGGACTCGATGACACAAAATTGTGCTTCAGGTAAGCAAAAAAAGACAAAAACCTAATTATTGTCTGCTGGCATGAAGTGGTTTTGTGCTGCAGCAGAATTACCTCAGCTTGAGTGCAAAGATTACATCTAGTTAGTGATGTCTAAGTGCAGATCTTGCTCTTATGTAATTCTCTTTACCCTGGTAACTTCTCGCTCTCAGGCAGAGCGCCGGCTCCCATTAGGAGATTCATCCTCAGCTTATCCAGGAGCAGGGATGTACGTGCTCACCAGATGGTTATTTCTCACTGGCTGAACTTTGAATATGCAGAGCTCCCTACTCAACCAGCTCCTCAGATCCTGCGCTTGCTGTTGCTTTATCCTGTGTCTTCAGGAGCAAGGAAGGTTTGCAACATTTAGATAAAGGGTGAGGCATAGAAATGCACAAAAATCCAAAGGAAGCACAGGTTTTGGATTGAGAACAGGATGTTTTAAATGGTTCACTGATTTGTTAGCAGTTTTCCAGCCTCTGAGTCAGCCTGAGCCTTCGCACGCAGTAAATCCCATCTTTGCAGCTCCTTTTCCCATTTTCATTTGAATCATAAAAGTATTCAACTATAGCTAGATCACTATCCCCCCTATCCAGGCAAGAATGAAGTCAGAGGAGGCTTAATCACAGAACTATGGAATGCCTTGGGTTGGAAGGGACACGAAAGAACATCCATGGATCCAGCAAGAGATCCCTCACAGCTCTCCAAGTAGTCAGTATGTGGAGATGATTGTTTCAGAGACAAAACAGCCAGGAAGATAGAGAATAAACAAATCTGACTTGGAAAAACTATGCAGAAATATGTCTAAAGTCTGTTCCGACTTGTTACCTCCTCACTCTGAAGTGTATTTCAATAGCAAAAAGAAAAAGGTTTGAAGTGGGGAGCACTTGAATTGAAATGTTCCACATTCTCATCTCATATTTTTCTTGCTTTCTCTCTGGTTCCACATGGAGCAGGGGAAGAGGGTGAAGGAGTAGATCCATTGGGATGGGGCTTTCTGGCTGAAGTGTTTGAGCCCTGTGATCAGGGAACCTTAGAAACTTTCCTCAGCTGGGCAGACCTTGTGCAGGTGAAGGAGTCTGTGGCCAACAAAAAGGCAGCACACATGGAGAAAAACAGGAATCTGGGAGGCGATGGGGTGGCTGTATTCCAGCACCCAGCGTGGATCTGGAGACTCCACGAGACTGCAGGAGCTGCCCGTCCCAGATGGTGAGCACAGCGTGGCTGCCGCCGCTCCGAGCATGCATCAGCAGGTCTGTCACAGCACAGGAATGCAGGGGGGAGGACAGAGAGGAGGAAAAAGAGTGAGGGAACCGAGGAAAATGTGAGACGGGGTGTTAAAAACAAAGGGGAAAGAAAAATAGAACAGGAAAATGCAAAGAACTCTTTTGATGCACTCTAAAAGTCACCAGGGACGACAGTGACAAGTCACAACGCAACCCTAAAAGGACACAGCAGCCTGAGTCCCTTCAGGGGCATGTAAGACATTTGTGAGGACTCGAGACAAAAATCCATTATAAAAATGGACTGAAATCCGTAAACTTACTGCTGTACAGAAATGTCAGGCCTAAATAGCCTGGATGGCTCTGCACAATGGCCACCGTGTCTCTCGCCCTCACCACTGACACTTTTAACAACCACCAACCCCCTGGACCCCTCAAAAATGCTTCTGGCAGCAGAAAATGAAGTGTGGGGTCAGCATAACACTGACTCCTCCAACTCTGGCAGCTGGGGCTGGAGGAGGTGAAAATACCACATTATGCTGCCACTGGTTTTGCTGCTGGGTTAGGCAGCCCCCTCCTCTGACTCTGGGCTTTTGTGAGCCCCTTGATGGCATCACCCCTCCCCAAACATTGTATAAAAGCCATAGGTGCTAAACCCAGTGGCTGTGTAGATGAGAGGCAAAAACTCAGACATTTTTCCGCTTTAGGAGAGCCCAGCACTTCTCCTGTGCAGAAGGCAGCATTATCAGGTGGCTTTAATACGGCCCAAATTCGAGCCCAAGCTGTCAGTGGTTGGCAAAAGTGAAAATGGGATTTATTATAAATGAGGCTGTCCAGGAGCACATGAGGCAACAGAGAAGGGACGTTCTGTGTCTGGTTTGCAGAACACAGTGCATCATGCCCAGCATAATCAGCACCAGCTAATCAGATTATTTGATGAGCCAGAGGGAGCAAAATCTATCTTTGAGTTGACGTAATCCACCAATAGACTGCTTAAGGACTCTGGATATTTTCATTCTGTGTCTCAGAAGCCTTTCCCTTACCCATTTATCAAGACTTATCCTTTTTATGAGCAAATCTGGGATTAAACACAGTCAGCTCAAATAAAAAACAGAACACAAACCAGGTAAGAGTGAGATTCCAACAGAGCTGTGCCAATTGCCACACTACTGGCTCAGCAGGATGGTGAAAGAATATCAGGGATACTTTAAAGCCATTAGTGGAGATCTTGGATGGTAACTGAGGAGGATAAGGAATACACAAGTCTGGAATTAAAATGGGGAAAGGACATTTTTTCTGGAACATCGTGAAATTTTGGATGAGGTTTTTGTTTTAATTCAGGACTGGCCTGATCCATAAATTCTTATTACTTTAATATGATTTATTATATTTTAGAAGTGTGTTCTGTAAAAAATCTGTACCTTCTCTTAGCCTTCTTTATCACAAACAGGCAACTGTTTCAACAACTGCATAAAAAGTAGCTTTCCATCTTTTCCTAATTTAATCTTGCAGAAAGCTGTCTAGCAGGGTACCTCATCATGCTTTGCCTTATTTACAGATACAATGAGGGGAACAGAAAAAGAAATCATTTTCAAAACAGATTACTTTTCTGGAAGGACAGTTCTTTGATTGCTTTTATTCCTAACTTTAAAAGAAAATAATTTAGTAATTATAGCTTGAGCAACTGTTGTTTACTTGCATCAGGCCTCACAAAAGCTGCTGTGCCTGCCTTTCTTGTGTGTTGTGTTAAAAAGATGGGTAGAAGCAGAATAAAATAATTGCAACAGAACATTGCCTGGGATCACTGTCTCCCTCCCACTGCACAAAGGGATGCAGGAGCAAAGCTGAGACATTTATTGAGCAGCAGGAGGTCATTAGCTTGTTGTCAGTCCTCTCTCCATTGACAGCTTGACATGGCTGGCTGGTAGGTAAGCTGCATTGTAAACAGGCTTTTTGTAACACACATTTCTGTTCTCATATGAAAAATATGTTTGCTGTCTCCCAAATAATCCTTGCCACCCTGAGAAATTACAGATTTTGTGTCTCAGGAACTTGTTGCTTCAGTTTTCCAACCATATGTCTCAGCTGCGTCTGAGTTTCTCTTGCCTAAGCCCTTTGAAAAAAGTTTAAGCTTCAAAAGCTTCCACTTCTATGAGACAGCCAGCTCTGGAGCTGCCCATGTCCAGGCACAGCTATGAATTTACAGGGCTTTAACACCAAAGGACAATTTAGAGCATATCTTGGGGTTGTGTACAGCTGAAATTGCTTAAAAATTACAGCGACTTAGAACTTCCATAGCGGTCCGGGTGAGGACTGAGGATCAGAGAATTCAGGAGGATATTTAACTGAGGAGTAAATGATTGCTGCCATAAGCCAGCCAGATCCATGTGTAATCATTTGTCTGCACATCTCATTACTGCCCAAGCACCACGGCAGCAGAGCGCCCGAGCCACTGACTTAGCTTTGCCCAATGCAATTCAGCTTAATCAATAAAACCAATTTTGCAAAATTATGCAAAATGTTGAGCTCCTGCTGGAATAATAGTGAAGCTGCTCGGTCTCAGGAAGGTCAGATTCTTCCACTGGAGGTGGAAACTTTGAAATCCTTGTCCGGGAGGGATTCATGTTCTTTTCTTCCTGGATATGGCTTTCACATAGCACAGCTTCCCCAAGACTTCCCATGGTTCCTCCCTCTACCAAGTCAACTTTTACAGTCAAGGGGCCTGGGCAGTCACCGAAGGCCTGAGGAGAAAGTCCAGATTTGGCCCTTTGCCCACAAGCCAATTTCATTGGTATAGAAAAATCACATTACATTGGTTATATCAGGAATGTTTATCACACAGCTGATCATAGAATCACGGAATGGCTTGGGTTGGAAAGCACCTTAAAGGCCATTTGTTCCAACCCCCTGCCGTGGGCAGGGACACCTTCCACTGGACCAGGTTGCTCCAAGCCCCGTCCAGCTTGATGCAGATGAGAGTCCAGGCTACCCATGCTGGAAGCAGAAGGCTGTTCCAATGAATGGGGCTGATCACTTGCATCAAATTAGGGAGCTTATTTCTCAAATGGAGCCCAAACCTGTTTGGATTAGAGCTTTCCAACCACTCTGCCGAAGAAACAGAAGTTCTGCCATTTCATTTTGTTGCCATTTCATTTTGTTGCCATTTCTCTTACCTTGCCTTCCTGGCTTTGAATTTTTGCTCTCTTATTCCAAGTACACATCCTGCCCGATTTGCTCAATCTTCAAGAGTTTTCGCAGTGTCCTCAGGCACTCAGGGAAGAGGCCAAGTGAGCTGGGCTTCCCTCAGAGCACACAGCTCCAAAGCTGAACTGTGTTCATTTCTTGGCTGTCTTCCTCTCACATCAGAGAGTATTCCAAATAAAGCCCCACTGGTGTTCCTCAGAATCAAAATAGCTTCATCTTATTTAGGTTTGATAACCCCTTGAGAAAAGTCCCTTGGACCTTGGCTTCCCCTTAGAGCTGTTGACTGCCTTGGCATATGGTCCTGTTAGATCTTCTCAGTTAAACACTGTTACATCACAGCTCTGTCAGCTGTCAGTATTTTAGTGTTTTTCTTGGAATGTTTGCTTCCTGTCCTAGACCTTCTGCCTCTAGAGTCAAGTGATTAAGTTAGAATCTGAGCTTTTATTTTCAAAGTAGATTTCTAATCCTCAAAGCAGCACAGAAAAGCATAAAATATCAACTAAATATAACTAAAGGGTTCAGAAACTAAAAGCAAAGACCAAAAAAGAACCACAAATATCGGTTCCTAAATCTCATTATTTAAAAATATGATTCCAGTGTTTTAGAACTAAACAAACCAGCTGGTTAATTTTTTTTCCCCAAAGTTTTTGACTGCCAGTTTCAGAGTGCAGAAGGCATTTCTATTTGTGCCAATGCTGGATCAATACCCCAGCTCAGTTCAGAGGGATGAGTAGATTTGCTCTCACCCAGAGCTCACTCAGGCTGAGTCCTTACATCTAAAACTAATCATGGACTTCCTGAAACACACCAGGAAAAATAAGGAATATTAGCATCCTGGTTCTGGGTGACGTTTTGGGTGGATATGCTCTGTTTAGCTAATTTTCCTCATCTAGCAGAATACCTACATATTCCTTTTCTTTCCATACCTTCGGGCATTGCAGTTGGATTCATGGCTGCAGCAGCCCATTCCAGAGGCAGCTGTGCCAGAGCTGTGCAGGCTACAATACTTTTTGTGCTCGTAGGTGTTGCCTGCAGATTTACAGGGTTTTGGAGTTAGATGTGTATCAGATCATGCCACAGATCACAGAGGAGCAGGCTGGAAGGGACCTTAAGGATCCTCTGGTCCAGCTTTTCTTGGCCAAAGCACAGTCTGGACAAGATCCGCTCAGATCAGGGCCTTGTACCGTTGAGTCTGAATCCTCCAAGGATGGAGATCCCACGGCTTCTCTGAGCCCCGTTCCAGGGTCTGACTGACTCTGGTTATTCTTTTCCTGATAAGCAGTCTAAGCTTACACTGATTGTCTCCAGAACATGCACACTCGGCCTCTTTTCAAACCCAAATGAAGTTTAATTGAGTTGGTTTTCCTTGAAAGATAATGTGACTAGAGAGCATGAAGTCCCAGGTTTAGTGAGAACGTGTGAAATGAAAGAGACTATGGATTAGAAACACAAGCCATTAACCTAGAACACCAAGAACAGTTTTGGCTTCTTTTTCTGCCAGCCTAATACTGGAAGGACCATGACAAAAATAATTTAATTTATATTTCTCATCCAAGTTTAGAGCTGATTAAAGCCTCTTTTTCTTTTCTGCTTCAATTTTCAAAATTCTAAAATATTTAATTCTACAAAAGAGGTAATGAAAGTAATGAAAACTACATAATAAAAACTTGCCAGAAAAAATTTCTGTTTTAAAAAACATTTTTCTATCACAGAATTTGGGGCTTTTGTAATTTATCCAGAAGCTCTGGAACTTGTTCTCCAAGGCCCTGTAGGATTTCCTAAAGTCTCTGGTGTCCAAGACAGGGAGCGAGGCTGGTTTGGATGTGGACCCTGAAGTGATGGGGATGCCTCATTGTGACATGGGGGTTCTCCAGAGATGCTCCATCAGCTCCAGGTCATCTCCTGGTCATGCTGGCAGACTGGCAGCACTTTTAGTGTAGCTCAGAAACCTGCTGGAACTCCTGAGCTTGTGCAAACCAGCTTGGTTTCAACACACCAGCCTTTACCACAACGTCTGCATTTTCGTAAGCTGTGCAGCCAGCAGCATTTCCCATGTAAAAGGAAGAGTTTCACTTCTCAAGCAGCATCCAGCACTCCAACAGCCACTTGCCTGCGAGCTGCTCTGAGCTGTCCTGTCTTCTAAAGGCAAGGAGAAAGCAACACCTGCAGCTCACCACACTTGAACATGTCTCGGAGCGTTTCACTGCATCTGAACTAGGCTAAACAAGTTACCTCCCAGGCACACTGACCCCTCTGGGGAATACAAACACCCTAGTTCAGACTACACTCACATTATGCAGACCTAATTTAGTCCTGATGTTTTGAGATGCACATACAAGCTTCTTTTTACAAGGTCACCCCCAGCAGAGACAAGGAATTTTTTATTAGTAGCGTGAAGACCTTGAGTTTTGAAAAATGCTCTTGGCTTTCATCGTGATCTGCATGCTGGTTTTTTCCATCTTCCTTGCATTAAATGGTCAGTAGAAGAGGCTGTAATTTATGCAGCACTCCCGACAGTTATCTCAGGGGTTCTGTGCAATGAACCCCCTTCATTTTAAAAGCTCTTTTAAAATAAATGGCCTCAAAAACACTGTACAGTTTTAAAACTGAAAAGACAAGGGAGTTTATGTGGTATGGAGGGAAACCTGTATCTGGTGACAAATTAAAACATTCGGCCACAAAAATGATGGCTAAGGGAAGATGAAGAAAGAAATGGTAAAACAATGTTAAAGGAAGATGTTTTGCTATTTAGACACATTCTGTCTCTCTCCTTGTACAGACAATATTTTGAAGGTGAGTCCTGACCCTGTTTGCCCTCAAGTGTTAATACCAAGTGCTTAGACAGGAAAATGATGTCGATCTGCTGGTCACTAATTGCCCTTCTTTGTGGTCCCCATTTCCTTGGGTGCTCTGTTTTTCTCCAGGGCCGTGACAACTCCTCCCACACCAGAGGAAATATTTAGCTCCCACCTTCCTGTGGAGTAGCAATTTCCCTATTTCCATAACTTAAACCTTCCCCACCGAGCAGCTGCAGTGTCTGCTTGAACTGTGGAGTATTTATTTTGTGGAGGTTTTTCTAAGTCCTGATCAGATTAGTTTGAGGGGAAAGATACCTACAACGTCCTAAAGAACAGCTGTTCCTGACAAATCAACCCCAGGAAACATTTTGTCTGTTTATCCTGTGAATTGGCAGAACATGGGCTGCTGTATCCTGAAATATTCTATCATCTCCCATTAAATAAATAGGGAACTGAACAGTTCCTAGCTACAGATCACAAATGGAAGTGGGAGGAAAGCAAACATCCAGTTTAGCTTTCACCTCAGTGCGTTGCTGGTTCCAGTTCACCTGAAGTTTCTCAGTAATATCCGTAGGAAAAAAAGGCAAGTACCTAGCGGGGCTTTTCTTTTACTGGACATCAATTTCTCTGAAGTGCTCACATCCTTCCTGTCTAAACTTATACATTCTAGATGGATAAAGACATCTGTAAAATAGGGAATTATTTTCCAACCTCTGCCTGGCCAGGGGCCAAAGGAAGCTGTGTGATGTTCAGTCTTACATTTATACAGTGTGGCATGAAAAAGAAATGTACAGGGCAACTCTGAGGGGCTCAATCAGTCACTCCTCAGGCTGTTTTTCAATGCTGTAACATGGAAATCTTTCCCTTCAGTTAAAAAAAAATACAAATATATGTATATATGTTTTATTTTGACACAGTGACCTTGGGGGTTGTGAGTTTGGGGTTTGGAGGCTTTTTTTCCTATAGGATTTCTAATGATTTCTAATGACAGCAGGGATTCCTGCCTCCTGCATCCATGATTTTAGCTGCAGGCAGGGCAGCAAGGACGGGCCCTGCTCTGTCAATCTGGTAATGAACAGTAATGACAGACTCTAAGCTGTCATAAGAGGATATGACCAAGCCTCATTTGAGAATGGAGAACTCAGCCACGTCTGGTGACAGCCAGGATGACCTGAGGGAAGGGATCTGCCCACAACAAAGAGCTTTTTGCCCACTCTCAAATAAAACTGACCCCTCCACATGATGTTCCCAGCTTCTCCCCTCTCTCCAGCATCCCTTCTCTCTCCTGTTCCAGACCAGGTGGTCAAATCTGGATTAATTTTATTTTGTCCTAAACACGTTGTTAATTCTGTGTTCTCACTAGACCACAGCTTGCGGGGGGAGGGAGAATTTTAATCCTGGTGAGATTTTCCACCCTTACAGATTCCCACATGGAGATTGCAGCAGCCTTGGTGCAAGTGTTGGAGCTCCTACAGGCCGTGGCATTTTGGGGAAGCAGTGGTGATGGACGAGCCCTGAAGGAGGAGCTTTCCTGCTCAGCCTGCCCTGGGACCAGGCTGAGCCCCTGCCCTGAGCAGCAGGGCAAGCAGCATCCCCATTTTTGTTTTGGAAGTCACACTAATTACAGAGCTATTGCCTTCCTCATTGAAGCAGGCAGTTAATCCCAGTGCTATTAAAATCCCAACATTTCCATCTTCTCTCAGGAACACTGAGTGGCTATTCATGGAGCAGGCTCACACCACGCTGCTTCTTCTGTGGTGACACTGGGCAAGTGACAAACACTGCATGGTCACTATAAATTCATATTTTGCTGCCCTCCTTCCCTAGGAGACAGGCCAGGGCAGCCTGGGACAGGATCTGTGCTCCTGCTTCCTCCTGTGACAAAGGAGGTGCCACAGGAGGGCACAAGGAAAGTGAGTCATTCCTCTGATCATTAATTAATTAGTGTCCTGCTGCTCCTCCAGGCAAACCAAACAGATTACACAGGGCAAAATTGACATAAACAAGTAGAAAACTCTGCTTATAAAGGAACTTGGGAAGACATTCAGTCCCAAACCTGCCAGAGCTCCAGAGAGCAATCCAGTCTGCTCTCTTTCCAGGATGCTCTTGGGTGCTTGCATCCATTCTCCCTAATGAAGGTGGGGTTCCCAGATTAAAGGATGCACAGAAATTACTCTCTCTGATGAGATAAATGTTTCTGTCTCCAGCCTGGATGGGTGAAGCTTTAGGGTCTGGCTAAACCACAGTCAAGGTCACCACTTCCCAGCAGGTGCTCCATGGCAATCACCACATTGCCATCCCCAGGTTTCCAAGGAGCCTACCTCCAGCTGCAGAGAACTGAGGGAATCAGGACAGCATCATTCCCTTGGTCAGGAGCCTCCAAGTTTGCAGAGACCACCTGGAACAGGGCACTCTGCTCTGTCCCACCTCCCTGTGCTTGAGAACTGTGTCTTTTAAAACTATTCCAGACAGACACAGGTGAACTTTGAAAGAAAGCCACTGATAAAAGCCAATTCTCATCTGGATTTGTGCTCTTCCTTGTCTCTCAGCATTCCTTGCCTTGGACAGCAAAAGCAGCCTGTCAGAATAAGGCCTTCCCTGGTGTTCCCTCTGTACCCCATCTCAGAGCCACCCCAGAGGAAAAAACTCACCAGAAAAGGAAATATTATTAAAAAAAAATACATCTTCCAGTCTCTGGAAAGAGAAAAGAGAAATCTTCCAGTCCCTCTGCTCAGAGAAAATCTGTCTGGGGCTGGGCTCAGCCAGAGAGTCCCTGCTTCCTGCCCTCCCACTCTCTCCCAGCTTTCTGTGCCTCTCCCCAAAGCTGCTGCTGGGGGAGGCAGAGCAGAGCCAGCAAATGATGCTCCCCAGAGCGTGGGCTGCCTGCCAAGGAGCACTGCCAGGTGCTTGCTGTTTAAATTGCTTAATATATTGTATTAAACAAAGATCGATATCAGAATCACGGGCTCCAGCCCTGTCTTGGAGCGTGAGCTTGTCCAGAGCACACAGCATCCCACCGCAGCTGCGCCAGGCGCAGTCAGGGATTCACGGACCTGTCTCCTGAGGCAGATCCTGTTGGTCATTCTCCACCTTATCCCAGCCAAAGGGCTGCGGGTGTTGAGAGTACAGAGAGCTACTGCTCCTACAGTGACCCTCTGCAAAGTCTGCGTGTGCTTTTTACTGGCCTCAGCGGGGAAACAGGTAGGGCAACCCTGTGATCTCCAGCTGCCTGGTGATGGAAAGATCTCAAACCTCAGAGAAGGGTGTGGAGCCCCAAACCCACCCCACCGAGGCTGTGGGAGGTTGAGTCACTTAGGGGCGGATGGATAAAGCCACAAACTGTGCTGTTGGTCCCATAAAGGTGAGGTCTGTCACACTCCCAAGCGCTGCGGGCTCGGGTCCAGGCTCTAATGGCTTCATTGTTGTCGGGTTACAATGGGCTGTGATAAAATCTCCGGCTCCGCAGAGCATTTCCTGGCAGGGATTCAAAGCAGCCAGCACACCTCGATTCCCGAGCTGCAGCAGAGCACCCCGTGGCCATCCACCGTCTCAGCATCCGGAGCACAGCCACCAAATTCCTGGGGCATTTCCAGGATGGCAGCGGCCACAGAGCACCGAGGTTGGCAAAATCTGTTCATTAATAACTTGTCCTGGGCCTCTGAGTGAAGGATGATGTGCTCTACTTGGTAAGTAAAGTGTATGAGGTCTCACAGCTACACTGGTTTATTAATTTGCCTCGTTAATCTAATTTCCTACACTCTTTTGGGAAAGATTAAACAAATCATATGTGGGCATGAAAAATCAGTGCAAGGGAAAGAAATGAGGAGGTCTGGCACAAAAAAAAAAAAAAAGAAAGAAATTCAAAATTCATTAAAAAACATTGGATAAGTGTTTGTGGTGACCAGAAGCTAAATAACAAATATTTGTTACGAGGAGGAAAATTCCCCTATTCTCTGTAGATAGGTGGGAAATCCTACGGAAACCCCATGCAGGGACTGAAAATGAGCAGAATCTAAAGAGCTGTGTGAGGCTGGGAACCACGGATTGCTGAGGGTTTCTGTGGTACACTCATGTTTGTGCCTCTGTCCTTTTGTTTTCTCAAGTATAGATACGGCTTTGCAAGGAAACAAACCAAAATTACAGCATGTGAAAATCTAAATGCTCAAACAAACCTTGTGGGTAGGTCACCACAACCCCTGGTAAGTCACATGTGAGATAAACTTCCCTTGTTTACCCCATCAGTTACATGTGTGCTCAGGGCCACACAATACTTTGATATTTTCTGGAAGTCAAACTGGGGGGGAAATTGTGCTTTCAGATTTTTGGGGAATAAAAATTTCCCAAAGTCGCATATTTTAGCAGAAACTCTCTGAAGTAAGATGGAAGCTGTCTCTGATGAAGAGCTTAAAGACAGGTTCCAAGTCCAACTTACCTGATTTAGAGGTGGTTGAGACACTTGAGAGAGAGAGAGTTGGGTTTCAGGATTTAACCCTTAACCACACAGAGGCATTGGGAAGACCTGGAGCAGGGCAGGGTCTTAGGGATTCTCCCAGCCAGGGGTTAACCTTTGCTTTGTGTAAACGGGAATTTCCAAAATCCTCATGCAGGACATGGGAGAATAAATTTGTAGGCTGAGCCTCCCTATTTCCTTGCACAAAACAGGCTCTCTTTTAGCAGTTGTTATGTTTAGCTGTTTTGCATGACTGAATTTCCATTCCCTATTGGCACATGATGTCCTGGCTTGGAACTGCCACCAGTTTGAGACTTTAAAAGGACTGCTCTCTCCTAGACTTCAGAGATTTCAAATCATAGCTTGTCAGATAACTCCCACCCCTGGTCCAAGTGGCAGATCAGTAGTTTTGCTCCAGTGTAAACCCTTGGAACAACCCTCTGAAAAGCACCAGGTCCTGGACTGTCCCCACAGAAGGCAATTAACCCAAGACAAGGGTCAAGACCTGGTCCCACTTTCAGGATTTAATAATCCTTTCACCATTATGACACTTTAAAAGTTGTTAACTGTTTGGTTCACCTCATTTTCAGAAAGTTTCCAGCCAGGCTGAGTATCTGCCTCATCTAAAGAGCATCACTGTCATTTCTCACTCAGATGTCTCAGAGGTCATGGACCATGTCAGCTCCTGCTGCAGAATATCTAATCCCTAAAAATAATTGAAGGGAACCTCTCTGAGACAGTCCTTTATCATCTGGAAATGTGTGGATGGGATGAAGCATTCCTCAGACCCCATATTCCAGAGCAGATTATAGAGGATTAAACAGTGACCAACACAGTCCTGCCAGGAGCAGAGTGGGGACATGGGGACAATAAACATTCCATGAACCAGTGGAGGCTGCAGCTGCCACGTTCCCCTGGCTGGCAGCTGGAACAATTGCCAGCATCAGCACAGGCCATGTGGCTTCCAGATCAGTGTCCTGCCCTGCCACTGCTCCATGTGGCATCCATGTCACCTGCCATCACATCCCCAAAGCCTTCCTGCCCCCCGGCACCCTTCTGCTTCGCTCTCCCTCAGCTGTCCCATTTTCTTCCCCTAGGAATAAACCACATTTTTTTTCCTGGAACATTTTTAAGGCTTTTGCTTTACAGAGATCAACGTTTTCCCTGCATGAAGCCAGAAGCCTATTTAGGGGTTGGCTGTGCCAGGCAGGAATGTGTTTATTCCCAGGTGGAACCGATGGGATCCACCACCCCCTGCCTCATGCTCGGTGTTTCTCTGCAGCTGCACCAAGATGCAGCTTGAAACATGGGATCTGCCTGACTCTCCCAGCCTTCTGTGAGGGATTTTAGTGTTTTCTTCTGGTTTCCTGCTGAAGCAGCAGGAGGCCGGATTGCTGGTTTGACCAGTGAGGGGCAGGCGTGGTGCAGGGACTTGTTCAGACTGCCTGTGGAATTTGGGGACAGAGGGGATTGATGAAGGGTCTCAGGGAGGTGCCTGGGAACTAACACTGCCTGGATCCCCAAAAAGGAGGTGAGCACCAGATGCCAAATTTTAATCCCTGTCCCGTGGCAGCGACTCAGTGATGAGTTTTAGGGTAATTTGTTTTCCTCTCTGCTCTTACCCACATAAAGTGATAAATGGTTCACAAACAGAGATCCCAAACTGGAGAATTTTAACAGCTCCAGCAGAAGATTCAGCCCTAAGTTTGCCTCCCCTGAATACACAGCAGTGGTCAGAAGAGTCATTTCCCTGCACATCCATCGTGCATCCCTCTGCATCCACGCCTCCCTCTCCCTGCCCCTGCTCTCCCGCTGCAATAATCAGACCTTTTCCAAAGACATTTACTAGCTCTTTCCCTGTTCAAAATCCTAAAATAGTTGTCAGGAGCTATTTAAAGCCCTTCACAGCCCAGTGCACCGCGGGTACAAACAAAACCCTTCTGGGTGAGCCCAGCCTGGCTGTTTATAAACAGGACACAAAAAGCTCAGTCACATTGCCCCGGGAAGCTCGGGGACTCCTGTTCATCAAGAACATGCCCGGAGCTTTGCGTGGCCAAGCCCGTGGATCATGAACCTGCACTTTAATAATCTGCCCTGGTCAGAGCCAGAGCAGGTTTGGGTAATGCTGGGTCACCCTGACGGTGTTCGCAGCTTAATTGGTGAAAATGCTTCACACACAGCCAGGCAGCAGCACGAGGGGAATGTGCATCCCACAGCAGCCTGCAGGGAAACAGCAGTGATGCTCCGTGCAGCTGGTCAGGATCTGGAGAGGGAACAGGAAAACACGGGTGTGGAAAACAAGCAAGGGGTCTGAGTGAGCCACAGAGGAATCCAGCTGGGACATGCAGTGGTTTACTCCGGAGCTGAACAGTGAAACAGGCTGCAAAAACTTTTTCAGATTGGAAGGGGAATTGGAAACACAGGGAGTTTCTTGCCACAAGTACTCTAGAGTGCACAAATGTCAGCAGACAGTCTTCCAAGTGGCTGTAAGGTCATTCCTATAAATAAATCATCCTGGCCCTGAGGAGCCCTACGGAGCTTCCCGGGAAACATGCATGCTGGCAAATTGGATCTGAAAGAGGAGACAGGTAATGACTGCTCCTTTCAATGCTGCAGGAACGCAGAGTTTAAGCAGGACCAACAATAGCTCCTCCAGTTTTTCATCTCTCTGATGAATAATGCAGCACGTCCCATGAGGGGATGGGCAATGTGTTCCAACAAACCGAACACCAGCAGGGCCAGGGCTGCCTGTTCATCCACAGGATAAAAGCAGGGGTGGATCCACTCCACAGAAGCTGTGTTTGCACACTCAGGTGTGCTGGGGTGGATGATGTCTGGCTCTTTAACCGGGTATCATCCAGTGCACACCTGCAGCTTGACCTGGATCATTACAGGATGGTGAGGAAGGAGAAAGGGCACTAAATTACTGCCACCCAGCCCTGGGGCACACCCTGCAGATGGGCCATGTGTCTGCGTGGCTGAAGGACCAGCAAAGAGGCAGCTGCTTCTTTTTTCCATGTCTGGGAATTTATCTGCAAACCAAACTCAGGTACCCACGCAGGAGGTGATGTCCAAGCTAGAGAAACACGAGACAAGTTCCATGGGACAAATCCCCCAGGGCTGCGTGGGCTGGGGTTGGCTGCATGGCAAGCTGTGCCACTGCCGAGAGTAAAAACCATCCCTGCAAAGGAAAATATAACATGTAGGCAATCATCTGATTGTATGTTTTAATATTTATGCAGCACAGAGCTTACTATAAACTCCTCTGCAAGCAGAACTTTGTGTGCTGAGGAGGGAAGGCACCAGGGCTGGTGCAGGCATTGTGAGCCATGCAGGGTTTGCATGTTTGTAATCGACTTCCATGGCCATTCCACTAAAACTCTCTGCTGTTCTTCCAGGAAATAATTGGATTTCAGAAGAATAAACCATAATTATTTTTTAAAGTACTATCACGCCATCCTTATCCTAAAGCTTCTGCTGACCTCCCAACAGCACAGATCAGATCCATGTAACACCCTTTAACCTCAACCCACTTTAAAATATTAATCCTCATGCATGGCACAGCATTATTATCTCCTTGCTGGGGCTGGGGAATGCTTGGCAGGGAGATAGGATGAGCTGCTGGTGCTGCAGCGAGCAAGGGGGAAACAGGATGGGAGAAAGGATGTGCTGGGCAGAGCAAGGGGCTGGGGCAGTGCTGAGCTCACTGCTCAGCTCCCAGGGCAAATCCAGGGGGATGGCACCACCCCAGTGCATAGGAAGCTCAGCAAACCCATTGCAAGACAGAAATAATACCTACCCTGTTTGGGGAAGTAGAGTATGTGTCTTAAAATATTCTCCTGGTAAAATTATCTGTGCCATTTTTTGAGTTAACAGTAAAAAACAGCTACATTGGAATGCAAAACAACCTCTGATTTTAATTGTTTTGCTTTGGAAAATAGAAGGGATGGAGAAGGTTTCCAAGTGAGAGAGAACTGCACTAAGAGAGAGAACACGTGCTTCGTGATTTTTCATCAAGGATGACAACTGTTGATTAACCTGAAAATATGGCAGGAAAGGTTCACTGTGGACTGAAAGGGCTTTTCTCTCAAAATGGTTTAAATAGAGAATTTATGATCAATACCAGTTTAGATTCTTTAATGAGCTCAGCTGAAAATGGGTGGCAGACACATTCCCATCCTACGGGAGCGGTGGAAGGATGAACCAACCTCCTCCCTGCCTTCCCACGTCTCATCAAACACTGCAACCCAGAGATGTTGCCAGTAGCAACAATGAGCCTTTCACCTGTTTGAGGCTCTCTCCCCTTTGCTTGAGCTGCTCCTGGGCCCTGCTCCTGCTGCTCGTGGTGTGTCACCAGAGGCTCTGGGCCTCTCACTCTGTCCTTGCTTTTTCACCAGGTGTGTGGCTGGAGCTCCCTGGAACCCACGGGGCTGGCATGGACCTGGACGAGGTTTCCTGGACTGCATTTCATGGAATCACAGAAGGTTTGAGTCAGAAGGGATCTTCAAAATCATCCCATTCCACCCCCTGCCGTGGGCAGGGGCACCTTCCACTACCCCACGTTGCTCCAAGCCCCATCCAACCTGGCCTTGGGCACTGCCAGGGATCCAGGGGCAGCCACAGCTGCTCTGGGCACCCTGTGCCAGGGCCTCAGCACCCTCCCAGGGAACAATTCCTGCCCAATATCCCATCTAACCCTCAGTGGGAAGCCATTCCTCCTCACCATGTCACTCCAGGCCCTTGTCCCAAGTCCCTCTCCAGCTCTCCTGGAGCCCTTTCAGGTACTGAAACAGGCTCCAAGGTCTCCCCAGAGCCTCTTGTTCTCCAGGCTGAACACCCACATTGTGATCAGCATGTCTCAGCAGGAGAGGTACTGTGCTATTGGGCATCCCAGTAAAGCCAAGTCCCTGATGTCAGGGTACAGGGAGCCTGTAGGATCCTCTACTGCAGCTGCACTGGGATAGCATGGATCAGTCCATTAAAGATCAGGAGCTCCAAGAAGAGACCGAGTGAAGCTGCCCAAGGACTCAGTAGCTTATCCATCCTTCTAGTCATGACATCAGAAAGTGCCAGGTCACACCCTGGGAACAAATGTCCATTTATCTTTCATCAGGCACAAGCCAAGTGCTGTGGGGACCTTACCTTGTCCCAGCAGCCGACCTTCAGTCCTCGTGCCTTCAAAGAGATCCCACTCCCTGGGCTTCAAGTACTTGTCGCTGTCACTGAATGCTCCCTGAGGATTTTATTAAAATATAGAAAACAACATGAAAACTGCAGCCGGCATTTTTTAACAGCTAAAGGAGCTTAATAGTTTAAAACGTATTTAAAAAAACCCTCATTCGCTTCGCACTGCTGCAGCCTCCCCCCGAGGGCAGGCAGCCAAAGCCTTGCTGCAGACAGCAGTTGTCAGGGCAGTCTCTGATTGAAGGGGGGGGTAGGTCATGCAATGCTTTACAGATGGCAACCAGCACATCGCATTTCCCTGGCAGATCAGCTGGCAGATGCTGCGCCGGGCTGGCAGCCACGGCCACGGTGGCCACGGTGTGTCACAGTGTCCCACAGTGTGTCACAGTGTGTCACCGTGTCCCACGGTGTCCCACGGTGGGNCACGGCCACGGTGGCCACGGTGTGTCACAGTGTCCCACAGTGTGTCACAGTGTGTCACAGTGTCCCACGGTGTCCCACGGTGTCCCACAGTGTCCCACAGTGTCCCACGGTGTCCCACGGTGTCCCACGGTGTCCCACGGTGTCTCACGGTGTCTCACGGTGTCCCATGGTGTCCCATGGTGTCTCACGGTGTCCCACGGTGTCTCACGGTGTCCCACGGTGTCTCACAGTGTCCCATGGTGTCCCATGGTGTCCCACGGTGTCCATGGGCAGCCCTGTGCACCCTCCAGGGCCAGCACCCAGCCAGCACCCACTGCTTCTCCTCCAGGACCTCCCCTGACATCCCAGCTCTCCGTTTCCCCTGTAATTCCATTATTGATGGAACTGCTCTGTGCCTTTCCTCTGCCCCGAGTGCAGCTCTTCCAGACACTGCTTGGTTTTCCTCGAGGTGTTACTCTTGCCTAAAACATCCTGAAATATGGATTCTGAAGGAATGATAAAAGTGCAGATCTCCTCTTCCAGCACCTGTAAAAAGCTGTGCTTAACTTTAGTACTTTTGTGTTCTCTCACCTTCCCCTGAAAAAAAAAAAATTTTTTTTTTTTTGTTGTTATTCTGAATCCATTTTTGAAATGACAACTCTGAAAGACTTGAGTCAGTGCCTTTTGTAACTGCAACTGGGAAAAAAAAAAGGCAGATTAAATATCTGCAGAGAAGTTTGATGAAGCAAAAAGAGCCTCAGCACAATAGCAGGTGTCAGTCTGCACGAGTATTGCTGGAAAAGGGAAAGGCACAGGGTGTTCGAATCAGAGACGTTTTGATTGTCATTCCCCCCCACAATGACTGTGCAGTTACAGCTAAGAATTATCCAAAGGTGTTAAAAAGGATCATTGCTGAAACCAGTAGGATTAAGAAAATGTAAGGCAGACCAGTGGGAGGGTCCAGCTCTGCTTGCTACAGGTCCCCAGGAGGGAAAGTCCCAGGTGCGGAGGCCCTGNAGAGACGTTTTGATTGTCATTCCCCCCCACAATGACTGTGCAGTTACAGCTAAGAATTATCCAAAGGTGTTAAAAAGGATCATTGCTGAAACCAGTAGGATTAAGAAAATGTAAGGCAGACCAGTGGGAGGGTCCAGCTCTGCTTGCTGCAGGTCCCCAGGAGGGAAAGTCCCAGGTGCGGAGGCCCTGGTTGCCCAGAGAATCTGTGGCTGCCCCATCTGATTTTGTAGTGCCCTCAAATCAAACCTAACTGTGAAATGGAAAAATTAAATCACAACAGTTGTACTTAATGACAAAGACATGAACAATGAAACAGAGAAAATTATATTCCAGCCACGTAGAGAAGCCACGTACTGTGAACTCGTGGTTACCAGGGTCTCGACACCGACCCATTTCCCTCGCTGAAAAGGGACTTTTCAGACGTGATTCCCTAGGGCCAGGATGAAATAAGCTGGTGGAGTTTCTAGGACAACTAGATAAAGGGAATCACTCAGCTTTCCATGCAATACTGGGTATTACAAAGGTGGATTTCGGGGATACAGGCTGTAACCTGGGCCAGCTTAAGCTGAAGATCAAAGCAATCCTACAGCTCTGCCTCATCTGCCGTGGTCACTCCAGCTACAGAGGGACTCACTGCAGGACTGGCTCTGGCACTGGGAGCTCCTGGGGTCTGGAAACCACTGTTTGAGGGAGGCAAGCCTGTCGAAAGCCTGGGGGTTTATTCCACACCACCAACAAACATTTGGTTTTGAAATTACCCTTCCCACAACACTGAAGGCCTAGGCTGTTTTTTAAGCCTGGCAAAATCAATCTCCTTCCTTGGAAACATCAGCACAGAAGAAAAGCCCAGGATAAGTCCCATCCCTTGTCCCCATCGATTGTACACAGAGCATCCACAGAAGCTGGAGAAATGATCTCTCACTGCTCAATGTTTTAGTGCTTCACCTGCTTTGAATTGCAAGTGCTTTGATAAATGAACTGAGAAGTTCCCCAGCTTCTCCGTTCCATGGGTGAGCAGCTCGGTGGGAACTGCCAGAATTACAGGATGATTTTTCACAGCAGAGCTCACTGACTCCCTGCTAAAGCTTCAATGCCTTTTCCTGCTCCTTTATCCTTGCAAACTCCCTGCTCCTCCAGCAGCAAGGCACGGATACAGTACACATTTCTGGAGATGGGCTCAACAGGCAATGTTTGAATTTGGGTATAAAAGTTTGATTTAAGGATTTTTGTCCAAAATCAACAGCTCAGCAAGCAAACCTGTAGGAGAGCAGTTAAAAATGGGAATAGCAGCCATGGGCTTCATGCATCCATCATAGGGAAAGGCACTGTGGTAGGTCTTGGTGGGTTAAGATCCCTTAAATGTGCCAAACCCAGTAATTCACCTGGATTTGGACAATTCACAACCACATAAAAACAGCAGAGCAAGAGCAAACCCCCCTCAGCCACCCCCACCGAGCAGCCAAGGGACTGACCAGGAACAGGTGAGAAACCTGCTGCTAAAATAACAGCCTTAATCCCACCAAAATGCCTGGATCAGGCATTTATAAGGATAACTGGCACATCCCTCACCCCACCCTACCAGCACTTCTCCAACAGGATGAGGAGTGTGAAGGCTCTGGAGCTCCAGGAGTGGGCACTCCCGGGAGCTCAGTCCCTTGGTCCCTCTGCTCAGATGATCTCCTCATTCTCTGTTCAGGGATTTATTGTGTGGCACTTCAAAATCCAAGGCAGGATCTAGGACTAAAAGAGCCAGAGGTCTCCCTTGCTGGAGTGAGTATGAGTGTTCTCCATCCTCTCTCTAATCCTGTTTGCACAGAGGAGGCAGTTCCTGCTGTGCAGCTGTGACACTGTGTTGGTGCAGCTGTCCCCAATTCCGTACCGTGTCCCCTGTTAGAAGAACTGCCCGTGGTGTCCCTGGGCTCCCTGCACTACCCACCTGCCCTCAGGAGCAGGGATATTGCATTCCTCACGTTTCCTGGGACTGCACGAGCTCCATCAGGGATGTAACCTGCAGGGAGCGCTTCTGCTGCCAAAGGAAAAGGAGGGACCTGCACAGCAGCACCTGCTGAAACAAAGGTTCCATTTCTGTGGGAGTCAAAACTCCCACTTTGCGTGGCTGATGCACTCATGGGAAGTTCAGCTCTCTCTTCTTCCAAGTGTCCAGGCTGTATTAAATTTAACATCCCTGCGACATGGGTTATTATTAGCAGGTGACAGCTACTTGAATGTGCCCAAAGTCAGCAAAGCATTCGCCTTCCTGCACGCCAAAACCTTGGATTATTGCACTGACAATGAGCTTTAAGGTCCCCGCCAAGCCAAAACATTCCATATCCAATGGTTCAAACCTCTCTACAGGTTTAAGATAAAAACTTTGCTGAACAGCAAGCAGTGTCCTCTGTGCTGCCTCTCAGCTGGGAACTCTGACTGCTCAGGCTAGAAAGTTACAGCCACAGCATTTGGCTGATATCATCCTGTTTTTCCATAAGTCCTGAGTATCAACATTTTATTTAAGATGACTCCATTTATGGCTAAAATTGGCTGTTCCTTATTAATATTACAGACCACCAACGATCCCTGCTCACAGCTACAGCAGCCTCTCACTCTTGAAAATGTGTTAAAAATCACAAACTGGCACCAAAAAAAATTGTTGGAACAATCCCCAGGGTGGAGCCTTCTGAAGGGAAAACTTTTAGCAGTACTATTTTTCCTCCTTTGGAAAAAAAGCCACGTTTGCCCAAAGCAGCGTTGAGCAGGAAAATAAATTCAGTAAAAATTTAAAAAAAATATTGCTTCTAATGGAAGAATTTCAAAGCACCTGTGTGTTTATTCTGACTTGTCTCATGTGGATTTTTAAGCTTCCCTTCCTAACACCTTCTCCAATAAAGCCAGAGGAAATAAACACATGGCACACAAATCCACCTGAGGGGAACAACCAACTCTTCTCTTTAGTACCAGGTGAGTACTGAGAGCCCTGGTGCCGGCAGAGCCCGGAGCAGGGCACAACAGGATCTCAGGAGAGCTGGAAATAATTAATGCAAAACCCTGCAGTGACCTGGAGTGCTGCAGAGCAGCAGCTTTCCTGGCCTTGGTGGCCTTGAGCTCCTTCTGCAGAGCTCAGCAGGCACCGCTCCCTAATAAGCCTGGAAAAGGCAAGAAGGTGTTTTGTTTTCTCTGGACGCTGCCTAGGGAAAAGACAAGGATGTGCAAGTTACCATCTTGTTTAAAGGTCAGAAAGAGGAAAAAACTACTTTCCTAGGTGGAAAAACCTGCTAGATTTCCACTGGCACACAGCCTACTGCTGGATTTACTCCTGACCCACCCACACCACGAGCTGATGCGATTGTGATGATCCCTTCTTTCCCGAAGGTAACTCTTACTGGATCCGGCTGACCTGCTTTGACATCCACCTTCATCTGCAGGACTTGCCCTGGGAAGCTGGACCTGAAATTCTCTCAGAATAAGGAGAACAATCTCCCGGGCTGGGGGTCCTGTACAGTGAGGTCTCCTGAACCTCCGCTCTTCCTGCCTTTGGAGCTTCTCTGCTTCCATCGGTGGGAGTAACACCGGCCGTTCCTAGAGGGGAATCCAGGTAGTTTTGTTCACAGCAAAGGAATCTCCTTTTTTCTTCTTTTAGGAACTTCAGCCAAGATGCTGCTACACAATTTAAGGTTATTTATAGGTAAGAGTGAAGAAAACCCAGGAGTCAACAGTTTGAACATTCTTGCATTTGGTTCCATGAGGGATGACAGGTGTAGCGGTGAGAGCTCTGCAGGAGCCCCCCCAGGGGGACAAAAGGGAAACTGAGGCACAGGAGACTCCTGTCACTGTCCTGACCACAGGCTGGGACAGCTCACAGCATCCCAGAATGGTTTAGGTTGGAAGGAACCTTAAAGATCATCTCATTCCACCCCTGCCATGGGCAGGGACACCTCCCACTGTCCCAGGCTGCTCCAAGCCCCGTCCAACCCAGCCTTGGGCACTGCCAGGGATCCAGGGGCAGCCACAGCTTCTCTGGGCACCCTGTGCCAGGGCCTGCCCACCCTCCCAGGGAACAATTCCTTCCCAATATCCCATCTAAATCTCCACTCCTTCAGCTTAAAGCCATTCCCTGTGTCCTGTCCCTCCATGCCCTTGTCCAAAGCCCCTCTCCAGCTCTCTTGGAGCCCCTTCAGGCACTGAAGGTGTCCAAGTACTTACCAATTTACTAATGAAACTCTAATTAAACTTTCGTTTTCTTCCTGAATCCATAAGCTAAAGAGGAGAACACTATAAAGGTACATGCAAATACCCCCCACAAATCTAACATGACACAGAAACGCATGTGTGAAACCACAGCAATTGGAGAGAAAAGAGAAAGCCAGGGGAAGACTCTCCTCGAAGGAAGCCAGAGACCAACATCTTTCAAGCTGATCCACAGACTGCTCAGAGGCAGAACCGTGGAAGAACCAAGCAAAGCAAGTCTGTTATCAAAAAAACCTTAAAATAAACCTTGCAGCACCAAAAAAAGCAAAGTTTCAGACTGATTCTAGTTACATTCGGTGTACTCAGAAGCATCATCCCACTTAACAGGAGTTTCATCAGTTTGCTTATCTTATCTTGATGCTACACCAACAGTAACAGCTTCCCTTTACATTTTAACTCAGGACATGTCAGAGGCAGTGAAACGTCCCCAGAGATGCGAGACATGAACTCCAAACCTGCGCAGTCATGAATATGCCAAAATTAACAATGCTCACATGTCCTTCTGCCAACACGTTCCATCCCATAAGCAAAGAGAGGACTTGGAGACTCCCAGAGTGTCAATCCAAGCTAATTTCAGAAATATTTGATGGTGCTTCCTTTTGTAAGCATATGTGATAGTTCTAATTCATTGAGGCTTCCCATATGGTGCATTCCTGTTCTTCCTGCTATCAACAGAGGGGGAATCAGAGTAAATTTGGAAATAAAGGAAACAGCGATTCCAGGTTTCTCGCAATCGCCCAGAAAATATTTCATTGTACCAGGAAAACTCCGGGATTTGGAACTGAAGGGCACAGAAGCCAATTTTCAGTAACTTTTCCTCAATGCTGCCTCCCTGTCAGTGAGACACAGCCACAGGCCCTGCTCCTGGGAGTCACCAACAGGGACTGTCCAGGAGTCAGACTGGAAACCTGGTGTTTCACAGGCATTAAATGAAACTCCACAGTTCAGGATTAAAGCTGCTTCCCGTTCTGACAGATCACAACCCAACACTGTTGTTTTCAACAGGAACATCATGAAAACTGCAAAGTCTAATCAGGTGTATTTTTGCCAGAGTATTACCTGAATTAAAAAATATATATATAAATAAAGCCATACCCTTTGTACTTAGGAATCAGCAGTTATGGTGAATGAAAATACCTGCAGGTGGCACTGGCTGGAGGGCACGATGACACCTCTTCCACCTACATGGTGCACAGAAAACCAAGCAGAACTTTTAATATTTTTTGTTAAATAAATAACCCCAGAATTCAAGGATTTTGTATAAACATAAGCACAGGTGTCAGGCACGGAACACTCCCTCTGCCACATCCCGTCAGCCCCACAAACAGACCAGCCTGAACAAACCACCACTTCTGAGCTGCACTTCTGCTTCCCAGTGAGCTCCTCCACCAACGTGGGACCTGACAAGTATTAAAATCTATGTTAGGATTAAATAAGATTTTATTGTCACATTGAACTGCTTCGTCAGAGATGTACATTTTGCAGGTTTCTGTGCAGAATAAAAATCAAGACGGTGGCTGCCAACCTGTCAATTCTGATTCCAGCACTGACATGTTCACACCTGAGCCACAGGTGCTCACAGGTGGGGACTCCACAGCAAGGTCTCAGTTCCAGGGATTGCAACACTCCAAGACAAAAATCCATCCAGTTAAGGCTAATGAGAACAATGTAAAATAGTTAAAACCAGAGCACTAGATGTTTAAAAAGGTGGAAACACTCGCTAGAAGTGTGGCAATTTTAACATCTCCTTTTTTCCCAAAGTTATTTTGCTTCATTTAGTACAGGTAAGGAGAGGGTAATGAACAGACTTTTGCCTATGGATATGATCCAAAAGACTACAATTTCAGTGTGTAAATTTGAGATATTTAACATTTTTAAGCAACTGCTTTGCTGTTCTGGGTGTAAACTGAAGAAGTGGCTATTGACACCTCAAAGTGATAAATGCTGCAGATAACCTCATCTTAAAATGTGTATTTTCTCATTTACACATCAGGGATAAAGTCCAATAATACAAACTTCTTAGTGGCACAATTTCACATATTTTGGGCAACGTTAGCATACAAGCAGTATTTAAATAAAAGTAAGTGCATCCAAACATGAGAATTCTCTAAATATACCACACTTCATTTATCCCAAACGGCAGTTTTCTGACAAGAGCTGTAATTCAAATTAAAATAATCATTTACATGTTTCACCCAGAGGAAAAGAGGTAATAAACCCAGGGGACTCTCCAAACAATCTTCTCCTGCCCTATCCCCTATTTATTACATAAAATAACTCATCTAGAAGCGTAAATCCAATACTCAGATGCAAATAAAATGCAAGAAGCAGTCTCTGAAGTTTGTAATTTGCAGACTCCAAAGTCCAATCATGATGGAATTTACTACTTCTGTCAGTCATTTACTCCTGTATGTGCACTTCATATTTATGCTAAAAGAACACATGAGACAATAAATGAGGCTGGTGTGGCGTAAAGTCATTGTAAACCCAGTGAAACCAGAATAATTCCATTTATGACATTCATCTGGATGATTTACCAGGCCTCCCACCCTCCCCCAACACCCTTTACAGAAAAAAAGGCAACCATCAGTTGAAGTGAGACACATTCTGCTCGTAAAAAAGGGCGAACCAAACCCTCCTCTGATGAGGGCATGCCCACAGAAGGAGGTTGACCACATCTTTCCAATCAGGCTTTTCAGAATTATCAAAATTTCTTTGCTTGCAAAGGCCAATTTGGCTTACCATAGAAAGCTATTTTGAAGGCGGCTGATATATTTATTCCCTTTCAAAAATTAAAATTCAAGGCATGATAGTGCAAGAGGTAAGTTTTGATTTGAGAACATTATCTGTAGACTAACTGTGCTTAGTTACTACATCCCAATTTATTGTCTTAAAGAAAATATGGCAACAAAAGCTACAAGATCTCTATAAATTTCATTTTGCCTAAATTTACCAGTACATCCATGAACCTCATCAGTATTAGTACAACTTGATTATCCTAATGATTCCATTATAAAACTTGCAAAATGTATCACAAGGTGAATAAACCATCTAGTGCAAGTCTTCTACATTTTGTGTGCACAGTAATCCTGTGTAGTTCACTTCCTCCGGGTTAAATCCCCAAAATCTCTCGGTAACAATTATGAAAAAACAGTGTCATGTGGATTTTTTTTTTTTTTGTTTTCCCCCCTCTCAAATCTGAGAAGTTTGAGTGTTCCTGGAATCACCATCGGGATGTGCTGAAGGTCGTGACTCCCTTGTCTGTGAGTATTCACTGTCAGAGGACTCTGTGGGTTCAAGCAAATTCTCATAATCACTGTCTTCTGATTCGTCACCATTGTCAGCGAGCGCTCTTTGGGAAGATGGCATGGATGCTCCATTGCCAGAATATTTCAGTCCTGCAGTTGTGGAAACATAACTGGAAGAACCGACTGCCTGAGGCCGAGGCATGAAGATGCTGCTCTCCAGGAGCCCGGGGCTGACAGAACTGTCTTGAGTGGTTGCGTTGAAATCCGAGTAGGGCGGGGGAGGATCGGAGACGTCGGAGTCTTCAAGTGTGCAGCCTTCCACGGCAAACCCAGTGTAGGACATTCGTGGAACAAACATGGGTTCCAAGTTATCTGTTGGCATTTGCCTGCTTAAAATTGCCTGCTGCATTCCTACAAAGCAAAGAACAGGGGGTATTTAATGTTTTCTTGGCAATGTGCTTCACATACCCGAGCTGTGATCACCTTGCCTGTCCTCTCTTCTTTCTTTCTGCTTGTCATCAAATGTTCATCCCTGGCACTGCTTTCCAACTCCAGCACTGGATCCTGTCCTCTCAGTCTGCTCTACTCATCTTTCATACTTCTGATTTTAGGCTTATAGAGTCATCAATACACTACCCCTGACCATCACATCAAATCTTGCTTAACACTGCATCCTGCTCTTGGAGCGTGACAAACTTCCCTAAATTTAGCAGTACAGCCATGAAGCTCATCAGGATCAGCACAGCTCAATTATCCCAGTGATCAGATTTCAAACCCAAAATGAGTCAGAAAGCAAATAAACTATCCAAGTGTAAGCGTGCTAGACTTTCATGTGCACACTCATCCTGCACAGGTTATTTCCTCCAGTTTAAGCTCCCAAAAAACACAGTTACAGGATGTTTCCATAGCCTGTTGCTGTTTCCACCTCATCTTTCCTCTGTATTTTTCAGTTCCTTCTCACATCAAAAAGCACCTGCGTTAGGGCTCAACCTGCCTGCTCTTCTCCCCCTGAGTCTTATTCAGTAAAACTCAACTCACTTTTCATCCATGAGAATTGGTATTTGATATTACATCTTAGAAATATCGCTTTGTGCTTTCTCTTCCAATGCCCCTTGTGCCAGGGGACAATCTCATATTCCCTGCAAAGAAGTCACCATGTCTTCTTCCCTCAAATTATTATTTTAAAAACTGCACTCGCATTAAATCCTAAATGATGGAATTATAGCTGCGGGTGTATAGCAGGGTATCAGAAAAGGAATGTGAAAGTCATCTTAAATGAGCTGATTTGGAAAATAATTTGAGGAAGACGTGCACAGGAATAATGAACTGCAAAAGCTGCAAAATGAGGAACACTTGCATCCGTCTGCAGAAAAGAAACTTGATTTATGTAAACTATGAATATCAATATGCATGAAGTGTGCTCAGCTGTGGAGATACAGGTATGTATCATTTCACTGTAGTTGTTAAAAATGCAACTGGAATATATCTAATTTTGAACACCACAGTTTAAAAAAATAGGGAAAATTGGAGAAACTTGACAAAAAAAAGGGCTCATCAGAGATCTAAAACATAGGAAAGACTGGAATAACTGGGATCAGTAGGGAAGACTGAGGAAACCATTTTATTCTTAAATGTGCCTAAGAGGCTGCTGCAGAAAGGTAAGTTAGAGTACTGTACACTAGACACAAGGAAAAGCTTCCTGGCAGGAAGCTTTTTTAAGCACTGGGAGAGACTGAGGCTTTTGACTGGGTCCTAAGGGGTTATTAACCAACAAACCTGCCAGAACTGACACTGGGATGTGTAAGGTGAGGGCCACAATGGGATCAGCTCCATTTACTGTAACACCGTATTTCTGGAGAAACCACAAATGGAGGGTGAAGAGTTCCTTTAACCAAGTCGGTGAGACGTCTCTTGGGAATGAAAAGAACATTCCCTCAAGTGGCTACATAACAGCACTCCATTTCTGGGCCACAACAGGAGAACTGCAGTGGGAGATTTCCTGGCATCTGGGAGGTGCACAGCACTCACCAAAGCCTGGAACATCATGCTACATGTACAGAACTATTTCAGTGATCTGGCAACTGAAGTCTCGACTGCCTTTTATGCTGGAGTGTGTAAGTCATAACCTGTTAACCCAAAGTTTGTAAGAACACCAAGCTCTCACACAACACTCCCGCAGGAATCGGAATCAAACGCTCCCTTTTCCTCACTAAAACTGAGGAAATTATCCCAGCATTGAGCAAGTGAGGGAACAGAAGGCCAGATTCAGTAATTAACTACTCACATCTAAAAATACTGCAGAGCTCCACACTGCCTATTGGCTTGTTTCAGCCCTCTCACATGATTAGCTGCTCTGGCACGAATTCTCAGTCCAGCATTTACATCTCCCTGGTAGTACCTAGAGCTGAGCACTGACTGCTCTTCCTCCTCCTCCTCCTCCCCCAGCTTTTCCCATCTGTGCTGGGATCAGCTCCAGTCACACTAAATACCCACCTCTGCTTCCCCATAGTAGCAGTTCCCTGCCTACTTCATCTACAGCCAAGCAGGAAACAGCAGTGACTCATTTACTTCCACCTTTTAAATGGTCCTGGGCTAATCCTGGCTCTGTTACCTTATCTTTGAGGTTCAGAGAAAGAAGAACTTGGGCTGACAGATCAAACTGCTCTAAAATGCTCATGTGATAACAGTACCTTGCTGCCTGGAGAAAATTAAAATACCAGTCATAGCAGCAGCAGGCCCGTTGCAGAGTTCAGGGTGTTCACTCACCTAAACCATCTTTTTGTCAGACACTGCTTTAGGTAACAGGATACAGAAATAATAAAAAAAACCTTGTAGCTAAAATGACAAAATTTCCTTATTTGCTTAGCATCTCAAACCATGGGTAAAGAGAGGCAGTGTTTGCTGAAATATGTGATTTGCTTATGAATTATTTGAGTTTTAATCTTACTTCCCATTTGCCTATTCTCTGCCCCTTCTCTCTACCCTCAGTCTTCCCTTGCACTCACAAATTCAATTCCATCAGCAATGCCTCTTTGGAAAGAACCAAGTGCTTCACAAAACCTCTCTACTACTAACCAAAAAGTCTCCTGAGGCCACAGTCAATTTTTTGGAAGGAGGGACAGTGTGGCAACCAGCCAAATCTGCTCACACAGCAAGTCTCACTGACTCAGGAAATTATGGAGCAGCAAAGTAAGATGAACAACACCTACAAAGATTTACTTCAACATTGAAAAGTGGTATTTCAATGCTGAACATCTTTACCACTAAGTCAGCAAATGGGAGTGGGAATAAAGACTTTATAAAACCATGGATAGCTCCTGGCCTGTGAGCACAGTACCCTGTTTCTTTCCTTCAAAGGAATCTCTCCAGTGTTTAGTGCTTTTTTTCCACTTTTCTTTTCCTGCAACTGATCCTTTCCTGTGTTATTTCCAGAACTGACTTGCTCATTCTTTCTTTACAGTGTTGTCTCTCCTGTATTTTAAGCTTGCTAACACTGGGTGACTCCAGCAGAAATACCTGCAACACAAACTTTCACAGCTCAGGTGTCACCCAACATAAATCCATCATATTGCCCTTCCCAATGGGATGTTTTTTCCCACGAGTTATCAGCAATACAACAATTAACTCCACAAAACCTTTTCTCCTCACAGCATCTGCTGAAAAAAAAAAGGTAATTAAAAGGCAACTTACTTATTTCTTGTTCTTTTTCGTTCTTCTTTTGTGCGATTTGCCTTTTTAACTTGTTTACATCAGCTTGAAAAGATTCAACAACACGTTCACTTTTTTCTACATCTATACATACTGCCTGGGAGAAAAACGTAAGATATGCTAAGATTGGGCAAAAATATAGGAAATAGTTTCAGGACAACATTAATAAAGCTACCATCAAACAAGAAGGCATTGAAGCACAAAACTAAAAGGATTTAACTATAGCAGAGATATTCAACCTCAAGATTGTTTTCTTTACTGCTGTTGCTATGTTATAGGAGAAGAATTTCCAAATAATTCATCATGACAGAAGATTTGTAATAAGATCCAAAGTTGGTTAGTGTCCCATCCTAGAAGTGTTTAGGATACATGAGGCTTGCAGCAACCTGAGATAGTGGAAGGCGTCTCTGCCCATGGGAAGGGGTGGAATGAGATGAGCTTTAAGGTTCCTTCCCACCCAAACCATGCAGTGATGCTATAAAATTAAGTATTAGTCATGATCAGTTTTGAAGAGAGCATTTCCAGGGACGGTGACTCCACCACTATCCTGAGCAGCCTGTTCCAATGCCTGACAGCCCTCTCAGTGAAAGAATTGTTCCTAATCTCCAATCTAAACCTCCCCTGCTGCAACTTGAGGTGGTTTCCTCTCGTCCTGCTGCTTGTTGCCCGGGAGAAGAGAGCAACAATGTCTCCCCTCAGCCTCCTTTTCTCCAGGCTAAAGAACCCCAATTCCATTTTTCCAGGAAGTAATTGGAACAACAGCAGGAGCACAAAGGATAGCCGTGCTCTTGGCAAGACCAGCATTACAGAATAATGCCATTAGCTAATGGATACATCTCTGAAGATAAATTTTCCTATTCCCTGAAGCTGCCATGAAGTGTCTGCCTTACCCACCTTCCAAAGGAAGTTGGAAGTAGCAACTACCCAGCGAGAAAGAGCAGCTCCCCCCTGTTCAGGCAGGTGCAGGGGATGGTTGGAGGGATTCCTGCCTTGTTCCCTGCTTCAGGAGCCAACCAGCAGAGCTGAGCTGGAGCAGAGACACGAATCCCCCCAGGGCAGATGAAAGGGAAAGCCTGGGAACAAGCTGTGACTCCAGCACAATTAGCAGATGTGTGAGCTCCTGGGGCAGCACAGCTCCACTGCTCTTCACACAGGACAAGCTGTGAACTGACAAGCTCACAATGAGCAGAGCTGACACTCGAGGCATTTTCAGATGCTTTGGCACATTTGGAGCAGGATTCACTCATGCTCCACACAAAACGTTCACAAGTTTTAACTAACAGATGGTGCTCTGCTCATGCTCCATACCCAGAGCCAGGAGTCATTTTTAAACCTCTGCAAATCCCTACAGCCTTCAGCAGGGCTTCTCTTCACTGCAAACCCTTAAAAATGACTAACACCTCCCATAAATCACTAAGTATTAAATCATTTACTTGCAAAAATTGATATTCGTGGTGATATTTGTACCAACCACTTTCACAGCAGCCACTGTAAATGCTCACATTAAAAAGAAACGGAAACATTTAAATTCAGACTTATTTTCCTACAGTTCTTGATAATTGTTTATGAGCTTTAAAAATCTCCATCTCCTTCACTCCTGCTTTAACCAAAGGATGAATAAAAGATGCCACATATATACAGACCAATATGGAGTAAAGGATGTTACCTGTACTTTTTCCTGAAGTGCATTATAAACCTGATATATAGCCCTGATGTCCTTCATCACCCCATCTTTGTCAAAAAAATCAGTACTAAAAATGAAAGCAAAGCAGAAATCATTAGTGAGAAAAGATGATACAGGGTTCTAGCTCATGCTGTCTTCGAATTCCTGTTAAGCAGTCTATCACTGTATTTTTAAAATGTATTTTATTGCTAAATATCCTATTTTAGCAACAGTACATCCTGCCATAAACCAAAATTTGGACAACAGCATATTCAATACCAAAATTCCTTCTGGAACAATAAAGTCTCATTTGAATGAGATTAAACTTGTGTCAAAATCTTTAAGCTTGTATAATTTCATTGTTAACAGCCAGAAAAGCTACTTTGAATTTATGGCATTTAGTTGAAAATATTTAAGAAAAACAACAAGACTTCAATGCTTCTGAGGCAGAGTTCAAGTTTTAAACCAAGCCTGCACATGGAATTCCTTGGGGAGGTGGGTGGTGGGTGGAAATCAAGTCAGAAGCTTCCAGCCAGAAGGGCCCCAGCATGGACTGGACACACCAACTCTGCTTTTCTGAAGAGTGCACTGAGTTCCCTTGGTTCTGCTAAAAGATCCAGTTCTAAGCAGGAGAAGAGCACCCTGGGAACTGATCACTGTCCTCCAGAACTGTTTTTTTGCTGCTCAACATGCACATTTGTAGTATTCTCTGGGAGGTACAGAGTGTAGAGCTTGATGACTACTTTATTTAAAAAGGAAAAGTCCTTACCCATGTTCCTTAATAACTTTGGCATAATTCTGAGAAGTATTTGGCACTGAAGAAACTTTGTATTCCTGTTGACTAGTGTTGCCTAGATTAGGAATAGTAAGTGACACCCTTTGATTATACCTGCAGAGAAAGTTCAGAAAGCTTTCTTAATTCATTGGAAAAACATTCTTTACAAAAAAGTTGATATTATCCCATCCCTCTGATGATCAGAACTCATTTAATTTTAAAGCTTCTGCATTAGGTTTGTTATAAAAGTAGCTGAACATTACAAGTTGTGTGCAAAATAAATGCAGGATCAAAAACTCCCTTAGTATAGGGCCATCTCCACACCTCTTAGAACCTTTCAAATGTGCACTCAAACATTCAGATCCACTATAAGAAACAAGGTAGTGACATCTGATGTCTCTTAAAACAGATTTTTTTGTCTGATGATTTAGAGACTGAAAAGAATTTTTGCTCACCCTAATTTTAATTTATAAATTATTTGCACAAAAAAAACCCCCAAAACCTGTCATCACTAATAAGCACCCCAAGACATCCCTGGACAAATACAAAGCCTTCTCTAAGTGCAATTGTACAAACTCCTAAATAGTTTAAAGAACAGCAGTAAGAAGCAGAACAAAGAATGAGGATTGGCTCGTTGACAGGGTTTGCTTACCTTCGGTTTGGTCTAAAAAGCACATATTCTAAAGCGTGGGTTGAGTTATTTGCAGTGGAAATGAAGCTGAAGAGAAGGAAGACGAGATCAGGCACTCCAAGGATGTGTGTCAGCTGTTTATGAATGATGTGCTCTCTGTATGACATCTGCTGCTGAGTGTTTCTCCTAAATCTGTACCATCCAATAACGTTCTGTAATCAAATTACATCAGAAAAAACCCAAAGTGTTACCTGAGAGACACAGATTTACCTTCTGAGAATAAAGGGGTTAAAACTGTGGTATCACCATTACCCAAAAGCTTTAGGACAATGAAACAAACTGAATTCCTAGAGATTTGAGTTTGAGAGGATCAATACAGCCCTTTACTTTTGGAGACCTACACTTAAATCTTTTGCATTTCTTCAGGGAAATTAGACGTTGTCCCCAGTTTATTCTAAGCACCACAAATCCAACAACCTCTGTAGAGGATAAGCCCTGGATCAAAACAAACCACCAGATTTGTGAAGGAAAGTATTACTTCTAGTTAACTACCTTTTTTTTTTTCCATTTGTTTTCCAAACCCACTCTTTCTAATGCCTGCAACAGGAGGAAAAGATAGAAAACTTACTTTTCTTCTGTCTTTAAGAATCCTGTCCAAACTCTCCTCATTAACTTTGCCTGCATAGTCATAAAAGCTTGAACAAAAAGGAAGAGAGAAAGGTAGGTACATGGTTTATATACACATATTATACATAAAGTAAATAATTTATACTTTGAGTGTTCTACAAGTAGATGGCATTCTAGACAACACAAAGCAACTTCCAGAGCCTTACTTTTACCAAGAGAAATGCACTGTGCAATTTTATTTTGACCAGCATTCTGCGAAATCCTGCTTTGATAACCAGAAGCCTACCAGCCAAGAAGAAATGAAAGCAGGGCCATTCTACATGCAACTCCAAATCAACTTCTTGAGCTCAAATCCTGCAGTTACACTCGCATGGTTGGACCCTTGAAGCCAAAAGAGTCAGCAGTAATTCAAAGTATCATGGTCTTTCCATATGGTTCTGCTTCCACAGCTGAACCCAAACCCTGACATGACATTACTTCGTGGACATGACAGATTTAGGAATTTATAAATCTACCTATGCAGACAGTTTAGAAATTCAAGTAGATCACACTGCATGATAAAAGAAAAAACATTTGAAAATAGATTCCTCTTTGGTCTCTCTCAAGAGCTGATATCACTAACACCTAAAGCAGTGCAGGAAAATGCTCTGGTTTAGGGGTCTATGATCTCAGTTTTTGTGGGGTCGGGTAAAAAACCACCAAATCCTGAGCTCAGTGCTTGGCTGGTAAATAAAGGTGGAAGTATCATTTGCTTCAAGGTGTAAGTTGTTGGGAAAACCCAGACTACAACTAATGACTAACTTGAGACAGTATGTTATATTGTCACAACCTTTTCAACCCATGTTTGCAATATTTATTTATAATCCTGATAAGCAGTGGATATCCAACTCTTTCTCTGTCTGTGCTTTACAGGAATAACCAACAGCACGCTCTGGTCCTGATAAAAAGTGTATGAGCTGTGAGAGTTCCTGGTGCTGTGCAGTAAATGAATTCATCAGCTTTCCTGAGCAGCAGCACACAGTGAGATCCTGCCTGCTCCCCTTCCTCCATCAGCTCCAGCACTAACAACCAATTCCTTGCCTGGGGGAAACAGGGAACGTGATCCGTTTGGATATGTGCTGCACAAAGCATCCCTGGGATCCAGGAGGAGCTGACCAGACACTGGGATATTATCTCCATGGGTGGAGTCTGCAGCATTTAAATCACTGGGTTAAGAGTACCCTCTCTGTAATTATCAGCCAGCAAGTGACTGACTGCAGCTTTTCTCTTTAATGCAACCAGTGTCAATCATAATGTCTAAGGTACTGTGTCTTCTTAATTGGCTGGAAATCTCTCAAGACAAGAGGAGATTAATTGGGAATTCCTTCTCAAAAGGAACTCTAGACAGCGCTTTAGCAGCCATCACTGTGTAACAAGTGGAGACTATACAGAAAATCTACATGCAAATAGATGGAAGCTGTTAAATACAATAGATTAGCCCTGTATTTAATTTAAATTCTGGAGTTCAGGAGATCAGAAGGCAAAAATAACTAGAAAGCTGAAAATTTTACAATAATTAGTTGGTGCAGGTTGGTACCACTAGGTACAAACCAACTTGTTAAGCCAGCAAGTTACCAGGGTTGGGGCACACAGGGGATGCTGTGACCCACCAGGCCAAGGCAGAGCCAGTCCAAGACTACAATAATTTTAATTGATTTTGACATTCATCCTCATCATCAGAGTGATATGAGCTGACCTGACTGCTGCCCTACCTCCACCAGCTACACGAGATGGAAAACCAAAGACATAGAGAAATAAACCCCTTCCAAACTACTACTAAAAGTGTGAACTCCTACTTTGATTGTCATGGCTGGTGCCATTTCCATGTGTTTCTGTAAAACCATCAGATGAGCAAACATTGGTAGGGACATTTGAAATGTTAATGTACTGCAGAGAGCTCCCTATTCTTGTATTCTGCAGCCACCACAGCAAGACAACAAAAAAAAAGCTTACCTAAAGAGTTTTGAACAAGGCTCATGGTTATGGATTTCTGCAACAACAAACAAACAAACAAAAAGGTGACATATGTCCAACTGCTCCAGGCAAAGAGAAATTACAGTGGCATATCTGGCATGAACTTTCCACATCAGAGCTACTGAGCAAGAAAACATTTGTGTCAGACCACACACTGCCCTTAATGTCTCAACAACACTTTATGACAGCACCATACCCAGAAAACTGCCTTCACTTTATAATTTGCCCTTTTACATAGAAAAATATTTTAATAAGCAAGGCATACACTTCCTCAGATACACAGAGATTTACCTGAGCCTCAAATACACACTTTTGATACTATTTTATAGTTGCAAACTTCTCACAAAGGCATTTCTGATTTTGTTTTCTTTTTGCTACACCTTTCCACAACAGCTTACTTGCATTCATATACATTGTTTATTACGGCAGCAATGAATAAAAAAAGGGATGGGGAAGGGAAGCACTGAAATATCATACATTGTAGTGTTTCAAGAGGCAAGGCAAACAGAATCTCTAATGAGAAAAGGGGTTAAAAGCAATTGCAAAACATTTAGCTGTACTTTATAATTCTTTTATATGAAATATTAAAAAGTCAGGGCAGTGTTTTTTCATTTAAAAGGTTGTAATAAATGCTAAGATGCTTATTTAATCAGCAGAGGCTGTAACCTGTCAGCGATCTCAGAGAAGAGTGAGAAAAGAGTAAAAATCCAATCTACATTATCTTTCCAACACCAAGCAGGACTGATTTTTTCAGGGCTTGGAGCAACCTGGGACAGTGAAAGGTGTCCCTGCCCATGGCAGGGGTGGAACAAGATGGGCTTTAAGGTCCCTTCCAACCCAAACCATTTTGGGATTCTGTGATGACCTAGCACAAATATTTCCAGTTCCTCCACCAGAACCCACTGGAGTGTTTAGCAGTAACTTTGCTCAGGCTCTGCCTCCCTGCAGTGACTCACCACCTGCTGGTCTGGCAGCCACGGGCTGCTCAAGGTTGCCATCTCAGCAGAGGCACCAGCGGATGGATCACAACTCCCAAGAACAGCAGACAGCACACATTCACATCTCAGCACATTTGGTGTCTATCAAAACAAGGCCCCGAGCATCCATTCCAGGCACACTGCCTGAGAAACTGCACAATCTCACTGGCAAGAACTCCTCAGGATGCTGCTGTTAAGTTATTGACTCCCTTTATTTGATATAAAATTGTATCAACTCTAATATTTTCACATCATCATGCAGGAATTTGTGGAAACAATCTCCTAAAAAAGCCTGTAAGCGCAATTATGCCAACTTAGACCAATCCCTTCCAGCAAATACATTGACTGCAACAACATTCTTGATTCTTGGGTGATGTTGTTGTTACACAGACCTTGTGTTTTGAGAAACAGGAAGCAAGAAGCCTCCTGCTCAGACCACATGAAGCAGCCAACATTCTAAATTTAAGGTTTACACATGGAATTTTTTTGATATATATATCTAGTACACATACTATATACACACACATATATTTAAACATCAATACTGAGACAAGATAAGAAGATTAAAACTCATCTGTGACAACGGTGCCACAATTGTCAATCTCGTGAGCTGAACTGAAGAGTTAATTCTGATGAATAAATATTGAAGTAAAACTGGCAAACAAAAAAAAAATATCCAGAAGGTCTCCGGGATGGGTAATTTCCATTTTCATGAAGTCACTGTAACCAGTAATGTGACAAAGGGGTGATCTAAATAGGGAACCATTTTTAAGACCACAAACACCTGGTTTAGGAAACCAGGCCAAGGCTGCAGGTGGTGACATCACCGCCAACAATAACCAAGATTAGTGACCACTGAAGAGCAAGGTCTAATTTAAAAACCTAAAAATGACTGGCTCTGTCAGTTTTGTCTGAACACACAGAGCCATCAGCAACACTCTGACAGTGACTGTATGCACACACAAAAAATGCTATGCCTTTATTTTCTGTAATTTAGCTCGTAACTGATACTTCACAGGCAATTTATCACCCATGTTCCCTTAGGAATAACCAGAACAGGAAACTACTCAACCTTCTGGAGTCCAGAGCACAAACCCATCACTACTGCAAGGTGAGAAATCTCTTGAGATGTAGCATGGTACCACTGCACATGTTCATAGACCACTTTTGTGTCAGAATAACATCTGAGAGTCAATCCAGAGCTGCTGGTGTTTTCACTGAGCTTTATGCACACCCTGCTTTGTTATCTGGGCTCACACTCACAAAGCCACGTATGAGCATGCTTGGGTATTTAGGAAGGTTTAAATATATTTTAACAGCTGGTTATGCATCCAGAAACAAAAAGGCAGCTTCTTTCAGGGTTTTCCTATTTTCTATAAACCAAACTTGCAACAGCTTCTCACCCATGTCTAAAAAAATCTCCTTCAATCAAAACTTGACAGCACGATCTCTGATCTTCGTTCCTTTTTCACAACATATCAGCTGTAGAGAACTCGTGCTTATCAACAAATGTCTGACAAATATTCCTTGTCCAGCCCTGCTGTGACAGTTTATGATGTCACCATAAGCTCCCAGCCATCCATCCAAACCTGCTACTGAAAATCTGCCCCTTTCAGTATCAGTAAATCAAGCAATGAATTAATTTTATTTTGAGCGCATGCTGTATTTAGGCAACTGTATCAAGCAGGAAATTCACCACAGTAATTTCTCCACCATGGAATGCAGATAAATGTCTTCAGTAAATGATCTTTCCTACATAAAAGGAGGTGCATAAAACCCCTGTAACTTGCAAAGATTTGTTTCCTTTCCTCACATCTCAACCACAAACACACAGACACTGTAGCAAACGTGAACCTGAAAGTCTGACACCCTGTGATGGTCTCAGGAGTGAAGTAACTCTTAATGAAACCTCCTGAAAACTTGAAACCTGAGCAGGGCCTATTTCAGAACATCTCAAAGTTACAGCACTTACCTATCACTTGTAGAAATTCAGTGTTGCTGATCTGTGAATCACTAATGCTAAAAGTCTCTTCTTGTCTCACCTCTCCCAGCAGAAATCCTTCCTGCAATTTTAAAAGAAAAAAAAAAAAGATTAAAAATAGGAAAAACTCCACTATATGCATTTACTGTAACATTCTTAGCCTTAAATTGAAACAAGGATGAAGTTTGAAAGACACATCTGAGCTGCAGTGGGTATAAGCTGCCCTGAGGTTCTACCAAAGCTGATTTTCTGCTTTGCCAACATCCTTTTACAACACTACAGGGATGGGCTGTCCAAAAGTAACATTCTACACACAACTTACACAAGGCAAACACATCACAAAAGGAGGGCTCTGCCCCAGCTACTGGGGGAAAAGAAGGAGGCCTGAGCACGATGCTGCTCTGCTCCAGCAAAGCCAAGAGAAGAGGAGTTTAAACCTGCAGGGACTTACACAAATTTTAGTGTGGAGACTGGGATGGAGCCTGAACAACACCAGGGATTGTAAAACGCAGAAGGCAATTTAAAAGTAAGGTAATTTTAAGGTAAATTAATTTATTCTTTATCCCTAGCCAAAATGAGGAATGAAACTGAGCTGGAATCAGGAGGTTTTGGCACAAGGTGCAGAGAAAAAGAGCAAGCTCAGGCTAAAAACGTGCCAACAAAACCGAGGGATTCGGCAACACCCTGGCTCTGCACTGCGCCCGTGGTCAGTCGCAGCTGCTGGAAAGCCGCTCACGGAGCTCTTACAGGAGCGTTTTCTACCCACAACCCCTGTCCTGCGCGAGCCCCACCCCGCGGGGAGCGCCCCGGACACCCCATACACCGCCCGGGCACCCCACATCCCGGGGAACAGCCCGGACACCCCACATCCCACATCCCGACGGGAGCACCGCAGGCACCCCACATCCCGGGGGACCCCACATCCCGCTCCGACACCCCACACACCGCCCACACACCCCACATGCCGCGGGGAGCACCCTGGACACCCCGCACTCCAGGAGAAGCACCCCGAGCACCCCACATCCCAGGGAGCAGCCGGGACACCCCACACCCTACCCGGGAGGGAGCAACCCGGGCACCCCAGATCCCGGCCACCCCGCGGAGCATCCCGGGCACCCTACATGCCAGACACCCCACATCCCGCGGGGAGCCGCCCGGACGCCCCACATCCCGCCCTGCTGTGTCCGTCTGGGGCCGCCCCCGCCCGCTGTGACCCGCGGCCGGGCCCCACCGGCGGCGGCGCGGCCTGGCAGCCCCGCAGCGCAGCTGCCGGCCGGGGTGCAGTGTGAGGGAGCCCCGCAAGCCCGGGGCGGTGGCGGGGGGCACGTACGTGGTCGGCGCTGCTGTTGGCGCTGCAGTAGCACACGGAGCTGAAGGTGTAGCCGGAGATGGACGCCGCCATGACGGACACACCGCCGCCGCCGCCGCCAGGGCGCACGCGCGCCCGACGCACGCCCGCTTCCGGCGGCGCCGCGGGGCATCATGGGGAGTGTAGTCCAGAGGGGAAGTGGGCTACCCACATGGGAAGGATGGGAAACTGGGAGCGAGACTTTGGACCATTGAGTTTGGAACAGATCTCCGAGCCCATCGAGCCCAGCCTGTGACCGATCACCACCTTGTCACCCAGCCCAAAGCAGTGAATGACACGTCCAGTGGTTCTTTGGGGTGAGGGGTGAGGACTCCACCACCTCCCTGGGCAGCCCCTTCCAACATTTAACAACCTTTTCTCTGAAGAAATTCCTTCTAATGTCCAACCTCAACCTTCCCTGGCACAATTTGAGGCCGTTTCCTCCCATCCCGTCCCTGTTCCTTCTCAGGGAGTTGTGCAGAGCCACAAGGTCCCCCCTGAGCCTCCTTTTCTCCAGGCTGAGCCCCTTTCCCAGCTCCCTCAACCGCTCCTGGGGCTCCAGACCCTTCCTCAGCTCCGTTCCCTTCCCTGGACATGCTCCAGCCCCTCAGTGTCTGTCTTGTCGTGAGGAACATTGATGTGCTGGAGCTTGTCCAGCGGAAGCCACGAAGATGATGAGGGAGATGAAGCCCCTCTGCTCTGGAGCTGGGCTGGCAGAGCTGCGGGTGCTCACCTGGACAAGAGAAAGCTCCAGGGAGAACTTAAGAGCCCTTTCCAGTGCCTAAAGGGGCTCCAGGAGAGCTGGAGAGGGTCTTGGGACAAGGGATGGAGGGACAGGACACAGGGAATGGCTTCCACTGCCAGAGGGAAGGGTTGGACGGGATATTGGGGAGAAATTCCGTGTTTCTATGACACACACACGGAGCTGTACAAAAGGTAACTGTGCAGCCGTGCTGTTTACCACTCTTTAGTTTTTTATTAAAACACCTTGCAATAAACCTTGTAACAGCAATAACGTCTGCGACATTTGCAACGAATAAATATTGAAAAGAATAAACAGTTATTTTAAATATCGCACTGATTTTCATGGAATTACGGAACGGTTTGAGTTGGAAGGGACCTTAAAGACCATTTACTTACAACCCCTGCCACAGGCAGGAGCACCTTGCACAGACCGGGTCGCTCCATGCCTCATCCAACCCGGCCTTGCACACTCCCAGGACGGGATTTTAGGTGGCTGCAGCGATCAGAACCGCAGGGATTAGAGAACACCGCAGGTTCCGGAGAGGGCCGTGCCCCCCTCACGCCCGGATCAGCGAGCCCGGGTCCTCCCGCTCGGGAGCGGCCGCGGCCGCTCCGCCCGCAGCGCTCGCTGGTTCCGGGGCGTGCCGGGCATGGCGGTGGCCGGGGACGAACCCTTCAGCCCCTCGGTGCTGGGCACCAGAGAGCAGTGAGTGCCGGGGCACGGGCCGGGCACCGGCTGTGCCCCCGGGGCGGGGACGGGCGGGACGGGGCGCGGAGCCGCCCGCTCTGGAGAAGGTGGCCCTGCCCACGGCACGGGGAGTGAAAATGAGTGGTCTTAAAGGTGCCTCCCAACACAAACCAGTCTCTGGTTTATGTATCATTTGTTTATTTAGAGAGTCTGTGATTCTGTAAAGTGGCACTGCTACACAGGATGCAGCCTTGTCGCCCTTTCATAGACTCCAGCCTTTGGAGCATCTCCAGGCCTTCCCTGGACTCTGTCCCACATGTTCATGTTCTCCCTATGCTGAAGACCAGTGCCTCACCACCCACACAGTCAATTTCTTCCAAATATCTAGCCTTAATCTATCTTTCAATTTTTCTTCCCATCCCTCTTTAATCTAAATATTTCCCAGTATTAACTAAGATATCCTCTCCTTTCTTCCCCCGCGACTCCAGCTGGGATGCTGCGTATGAAAGAGAACTGCAGACTTTTCAAGACATTGGAGATACCGGGGAAATCTGGTAAATAAAATAACTCCTGCAGAGTGTTTCTGTTGTTTCTTTACCATAAAAGACATTGCAAAACCACAGCCAGCAATTCGATGGGTTGCTGACAAAATGATGGGGAGTTTTACCATTGAAACCAGCAGTTCCTCTCTTGCCCAATTTCACAATGCAGATTGCTCAGCTGCACTTGGACAAGTGTCATTACACAGAAATTGAGCTGGTAGTTGAGGTGTATGTTACTGACAAATTCGCTTTTTATCCCTGAGCTCAGGTTTAACTACACAAGTTGCCCTTGCTGCTACCTTTTTTAATATATGGATGTTTTCACCTCCCAGAGCTGGTGTTTCAGTGAATTTTAAGGCTGTGTGATTACTTTTCATCTGAACAAAGCAAACATGGAATATGAGCTATGGCAGTTGTTACTTCAGTAACAGTAAGAGGGGCTTTGCAAAAGCTGGAGAGAGTGAGTGATGAAATAAACTTGCTGTGCCTTTTGTACATTTTTTCTGGTTTAATTACCTGAGCCCTTGTTTTTTCCAGGTTTGGAGAAGAAAGCATGGTGCGCATAATCAGGTGGTTGGAAAAGCACAAGGTCCCCCTTGACAGCTCTGTGCTTGACATTGGGACTGGGAATGGTGTTTTACTGGTTGAATTGGTTGGTATTCTGCAAAGTTGGTGTATTTTTTTATACAGAATCAGGGCAGTTTAAATACAGTTCTCACAAGTGGTAATAATGGGGAGCTGTCATCTGTGTGAAGCACAAAAAGTGTCAATACTTCAGGCTTCAAAATTGGAAATATTTCTCTAAATCAATCAGCCCGAGAATCTCTAGTTTTAACTTTACCTTCCCGTTTCCCCACATTTAAAACTGCATTTCTTCCCATTGTCATGTAAACTGCCCCAGATAAGGGAATTAAGTTGACTAATTCACAAAGTACCCTCATGTGCATTATGCACTCAGTTCTTATAATAACACTCCTAATTGATGTAAAAAGTAGGTAAAACCAAGGGTTTTGTGTATATGACTTAAAAAGTTGTTACCACTTCTTTTAAAGAAGTGTCCATTTCTGTCAGGGTGGGAAATCTGATCAGGTATGTTCTGAAGTGTTATGATGTTGTTGTGCAGAAGATGTTTAGGAGTTCTAGTATTTTTTTTTCCTATTTTTGTTTGGGGTTTTTTGGTGTAATACTGCAGGGGAGCTGGTAAAGAAAGGGGCTGTCATACTGTCACAGCATCTGTTCTGCATTCCCCGTTGGCTCCATTAGTTCCTGTAGGAATTGGAAGGATGGGAAGCCAAAGTCAGGTTTGGACTGGAATTTTCTTTAAGAAGGACTTTGATTTTAAAAGACTTTAAAGCCGTTGTGGGGACTGGCTGCTTCACCACAGCATAGGAGAATTTATGTCATCAAAAGCAGAAATGGCTCATCTCACTAAGAGAAAGTAGGCTAATAATGGTGATTGTTGAGTGCAATGATAGCTCTATCACAGTTGAAATACCCGACAGAAAATTCTTACTTGTAAGTCTTCCATTTTATACTGACTCCACTTACAAATGGGAAACTGATTTTTCACACTATAATGGGAAAATGACAGCCTGATAGCTTTTAAAAACTATTAAACTGCTGTGAGAGCACCCTCCTCCCTTACATTAAGCACCTCACAGTACTGTGGTTGCTTTCATAGGAAATTTTCAGTCCAGTTCCCTCTTGAAAAGTTGCTTCAAATATTACATTGTTTATTTTTGCTAAATAATTCAGGATCTCACTTGCTTAGTTGATGTAAAAGGAGTTTTTTGTGTGTTAGTGCAAGGCTTGGAAATCAAGTTGGAATTCTTTTGGCAGCTACTGTAGGACTGTCCTGCTACTGAAGTTGGACTCCATCACAGGATAGAAATGGCAGTACTGGAAAAAACTCAGTCACAGAGGACTTTAGTAGCACCTCTCTGCAAGGGAACTACTTGAGGGTACATAAGCATCACATAAGTGGGACTCCTTGCTGGTTTTTTATAGGCTGTGGTCCTACCCCTGTTAACTTCAGGGATCTGGTAGCCTGGATTCGGGACATAATTCTTTTGCCTTCCAAAAATTCCAGCTCTTCTGAGGAAACCTTGCTGCCACAGAAAGCTCTGACCCCCCTCTTATTTTTATGAGCAATGTGGGAGCCACCAATATTGAAGAACTTCTCTGAAGAGGAGGGCGTTCACCCAAGTGGGGGTGTCAGCCCCAAACAGAGGGCAGAGCTGATAATGTTCCAAACTCTCTTCTGCTCTTCCATCTGCTTCTTCGAGAAGCAGCAGCAGCAGAGTGCTGTGAATGCCAGCTCCAGGGCAGCAGTCCAGCTGCAGGGTGCAGCGTGGTCACGTTTGGCACAAGGGAAGGATCCCTTCCTGTCACAGTCAGGCCCTACGGGTTCTGCAGCATTTAATGTTGTTTATCTCTAAACCTTCCTTCTCTGCCCCCGAGACTAGAGGAGTGAATGGGAACTCCCTGAAGTGACTCAGGCCTTTCCTTTGCAAACAGAGGAGCTGTTGTGGGAACTACTCCTCCACCCCCAAACCTTCAGCACAGGCATCTGAGGAAGCCTGCTTTGCTCCGGGGAGGAACGTGGGCAGGAGCCTGAGCAATAAATGTTCTCCATCCCTTGCAAACAACAGTGTCTTTGTGTTCAGCTGCAATTAGCCCTCAGTTCAGAACAGCTGGTTAGCACCGAGCTCAGGCCTGAGGGGCTGCTGCAAGGAGGAAGGACAGTTGTGGAAACTCCTCATAGTTTTCCTGGCTGTTGAGGTATCAGCCTTTGGAACAAGCAGACACGCAGCTGGTTGCTTAACACCACTTCAATCCATGTGTTTTTCCAAACCCCAGCCTCCTCCCTGTCTCTGCTGTGACAGCCTGCAGCTGGCCAGAGAATCAGAGCTCTTCCATCAGGTTTGGATCTTGCCAGACCCACTGGTACACGGGATACCCTGAGCTGATCCTTTCGGCTCCTACCTCGGAGCGAGGACGTGTGTCCCTGTTCCCCTCCCGTGTGCCCAGCTCCAGCTGATGCCAGGAGCCCACCTGCTTTGCCAAAGGGTTGCTGGGATCTCACCAAGTTCCCTAAGCTGAGTTATCCTTATCTCCAACAAACTTAGATTAACAAAGTCTCTGTGTGCTATTATATGTGGTGCATAACCTGCCTGAAAATTGCTGATACAGACACCTGGCAGCATGCAAATAATTGTATTCAAATCGACATTAGCATGAATAATTAGGAAAATGTATGATTTTGCAGTGGATTTCTAGTGCAATGTATTACATCTTTTGGCTCTTAAAATTTGGGTAATAAACCAAATAATTGCTCAATCTTCAGTGTTACGTGTCAGGGAGATTTTTTTCCTTACTTTGAAGCATCTGGCATTGTGTCACATGCCCTCATCACTGAAAATTCCTGGTTTCTAAGTTACTTTTGGTGAAGATAAGGGAGCCTGTTCCCCTCCAGGGTGTTACTTTTCACAGTTGTGCTCAGTTTTCCACTTGACATAAACCAGCTTTCAGTCACCAGTTCTTTTGGTGAGGTGTTTAGGCAGAATTGTTTCAGCTCATTCAGCTATTTAGCTCTTGTAATGGTAACAGATACAAAAATGAGTAAAAGGTGGGTTGTGGTTTTTTCCTGTTACTAAGAGGAGGAGAGATGAGATGGATTATAGCTAGGGAATGTACTGGCTGGAGAAAAACAGTTGCTAGCACACTGATTAAGATTCTCTGCTTCTGTCTAGGCAAAGTCTGGTTACATGAATCTCACGGGGATTGATTACTCACCTTCTGCAATACAGCTTTCAGAAAAAGTAAGAGAGAAAGAAGGGATGTCTAACATTAAATTAAAGGTAAGCCTTGAGAGAAAGGTAATTGAGGAAATAGAAAGCAATTGAGCTCAAGATTAAACGAGCTAATTGATATTCAGATGTACTCAGTGTACTAAATGAATGATGTCTTTTGACATTCATTTGTGAGAGAACTCTAGCCAAATAAATCTATTTACTGGAAGATTTTTGGTCTTTGTTTTTTTGTTTGTAACAGTCATTAGGGCTAACAAGATTTCCCTGCATGGAGCAGAGTAGTGGTTCACCAGTTGGCAAGTTCTGTATTTTAGCTGCTACATTCTGAATTGCAGACCTGAGGTAGAGGAAGAAATCCTTAAGTGATAGAATCCCTACCAGCAGCGAAACAGCAGGAAGTTTGAGAGGCCTTGCTGGAGCAGGGGTCAGAGCAGATGACCTCCAAAGGTCCCTTCCAGCCTCAGCCACGCTGTGATTCTGTGGCTGCCTGTCATTCTGAGCTCTGCTGTGCTGTTCTACCCTCCTGCTCCATACCTGTCTGATGTCTCTGCTCCTGTGTGTCAGCTGTAAAATCTCTGTGTGGCAGGCTCTGTCTGTTCTTCTGCATTTGTGCAGTGCCTGGCACACGGCAGGCATCAAAGTACAAATAATGATTTAAAAAATGAGCTTCAAGTGTGTTAGTTTGAGCTTTAGGTTACAGCAAATAGATCATCACACAATGTGTAGAGAAGAAAGGAGCTGCCGTGGCACTGTGAGTTACCCTTCCCTGAGCACGCCCATTGTCAGGATTGAAGCTTTGTCTCCTAAAGTCTTGCTTTGCATTAAAGATTCAGAAGCTGCCGAGTAGAAGATTGTTCTCACAGCTGCAGACTTCTGGTTTAGGTAGAAGACTTCCTGGCACCCTCAGCTGATCTGTCAGGCTTTGACATTTGCATTGACAAGGGGACTTTTGATGCCATAAGCCTCGACCCCGGTGACGCGGTGGGGAAGCGGAAGCTGTACGTGGGGTCCCTGGGCAGGGTGCTGAAACCAGAGGGCTTTTTCCTCATCACCTCTTGCAACTGGACCAAGGAGGAGCTGCTGAACGAGTTCAGAGAAGGTAAGCAGCTGAACAGAGCCCTCTGCCAACTTGGGGTTGCTGAAGGAAGGGATGAGTGAATTTTAATGTGTGTGTTAGCATATTGACTTTCCCAGATCAGGATTAGAGGACGTAAAGCGATTATAAATGCTCCAGCCTGTCTTCCCACTGTTTTCCTTGGGAATTAGAGCTCCTGTGTTTGCCAGTGCCAGGGGAGGACAGGTTTGCTGACACTTTGGAGGTTGGGAATTTTGGTCTAATTACCCTGGGAAAGTGTGTGTGGCCGGCTGGTAATTTTTGGGTCCTTGATTACTAGACCCCGTTCACCCTTTGATTGCTCCAAAATTGGGCTAACATTGTTACCCATGGTTAGGGGAACTGACAAGTCTGTGACCTTTTATATCACCTCCCCAGCTGCCCTTTTGATCCATCTAGGAGGTTTTTTTACACGCCAGTCAGCTCCTGAATCTCAAGCCTGAGGCTCGAAACTCAGTGTGGATCTGAAACAACCATCCCTTCTGGGGAACCAAAATTACTGGCAAGTCCCCATCTTTTTCTGCCATTAATTTGTGCAAGTCAGCCAGCTAAGATTTTTATTATCCATGGAAGAGTTTCAGCTGTATAAAGCCGTGGTGCAGTGTAACAATACAGTCCTATAAACTCACAGATTAACTGACTTGCAAGTTTTCCAGACGAATAAAGAATGGTTTGCAAAGGGTTATCCAAGAGGCGAATAAAACGACTTCCTTCTAATAAAAGCATTTCAATTTCTGTCTGGCAGGATTTGAAATTCTGGAGGAGCTGCCAACACCCAAGTTTTGCTTTGGAGGAAGAATTGGAAACAGTGTAACAGCATTGGTTTTCCAAAGGAAAAAAGTGAGGCCATCCATCTTGGACAAATTAGATTAGATGAGAAAAGTCTGAACTTTAAACCTGACAGAAAACCTCAGACACGTGTGTAAATAAATGCTTTTTGAGTGCACAGTAAAATACTATGTATGGAGCTCTAAGGGACTATAAAACATTGCCCTAGAAACATTTCAGCTTTGCATAATTCGCCCATAAATTTTGTCCTTGCTACAACCTCACTTGTTTTAGGGAAGCCACAAGTTTGTAAGAGAGAAGGAAATCAGATATGCTAAATGCAGAGACCAACATAACTGAATAATATTTGTGTTTGAAACATAAAGATTATCTGATATTTAATTTTTGTGCTGGTAAGCAGTGACCAATAGAGGTAAAGGTATTCTACAGAGTAAAAATCTCATTTCTCTCTTGTGCAGTGGAACAGGGAACAAGCTTTTGCAATGTAAGTGCTGGATCTTTAATTTTTTTCCTTAGGTGAACATGAAGGTAGCTGTTAAGGAGGGAAATGAGTATAAAACCCACAGCACTTTCAAAAAAAAGGACCAGTTGGTACTTTAAATTCAGGTTTTCAGAGGTTCTCAGACTTAGCATAATTGTGTCTCCTCTGAAGTAGCTCAGCTCTTTTTCCCACAGAGGGAGTGTTTTTAAGTCTCCCTTGCCTGAGTGTGTTCATGCCTGGTCAGTTCCTTTCCCTGATCTCATGAATACATAAAGGTGTGTTGTTGCAGCCTCTGGTGTGTGACATACGCCTCCTTCATTATTAACCTGCTACATATTAATGTCTTTAGAGCCACAATGACCAGAAGTTTTCTAGGGAATTTCTCAGGATGGATTTTAGCTGCATAAATCCAAAAGAATTCAAAGCATAACTATCCATTCCCTGTTCCTTTTTTTTATAATATATATATGTATATGTATATGTATATGTATATGTATATGTATATTTTAAACTTCTGTGTGCAATCCTTTTGCTCAATTTTGTTGCCTTCATTTCTTCTGTTTTGTAATCTCAGAATATTGCTGTTGCTTGAAAGGCAGGAAAATGAGATTTCTTCATGCCTTGACAAACACATTTGCAGGTGACAATAAACTTGTTCTTCCAAACGTCAAGGAGGCCCTCTTAGGCAATCAGGTTTTGTTTCACAGGCAAGGTCATGTTTGCTTATCAGGGAATTGCTTCTCCTACTTTCCACACTTCTCCTCGTTCCCAGGGCCCAGGAGATCTTTAAGGGTCAATAAATACTTCCAGTCCTTTCCCAGGATAGGAATCAAGGCATTATTTTGAACAGTGGTGAGTCCTCCCTCTTTGATCCATCTGTTGATGTCCTCAAGGTAGGAATCCTACTGCTGCATCTTTTTGCAAAATGAAATATATTCAATTGGGGGAATGGTTTATCAGGAGACCTGAAAAAATGTAGTCCCAGAATAATTCTTTGCATATTTGGTCAGACTTGGGTTCTAACCTGAGTGCCAAAACCAAGGGCTTGTTACCATTTGGGTAACTGTTGTAGTCCTGTGTTCTGCCTCTGCCCAGCAGCCAGCTGGAATGCTAGGAAATGTAACTGGGAATCCAAACAGAGGAATTTTTTAGCATAGTAGTACAAAGGATTCAAAGTACACTGCTGATAACAGCCTCAGTAAAAAGCCTATGACATTTTTGGCATCAGGTAGAGCTAATACAAGGAAATTTTAATTGTCAAGGACTCTGGCAGGATGTGTTTCGGGCATCTGTTTTATTCCCATCTGTAATTTTTGCTAATGAAGGCATGATGTGTATTTAATCATGGAATGAAAACAAAATCAGGGTTGGCATGGATTTTCTTTTAATCAATTAGTTGGAATTTAACCATAGATTCCCACTCCACAAGATATGTAAGGTTCAGGGCAAGGATTGCTTTCTCCTCTTCACAGAACTGATTATTATTAGTTTTTGTTCTCTGGGTAGTATTTTTATACAATTTGTAAAGCTAAAAAATAAGCTTCTTAAAATTGCTTGAAAACAAGTATTTCTGCATCTGATGTGTAGTTTGCATATTCTGTCAGTCCCAAGCACTTCCAGGTGTCACTGGAGAGCAGAAAAATGCTTGTAAAACATGTTTTAGGAGCTTTATTTTAAGGCAACAGTAACCAAAGGCTTACTATTTAAAATCTGCTCTGTTGAAAACCTGGTGTTTTCTGGATAATGGAGTCGAGGTAGCTGCTCAAATACTGACTTAGGCAGTGGGGTTTTTTATGGCCAGGATTTGGAAATGACTTGTCAAAGACTGTCCTTGATTTGGGGCAGTTCATCTTGGCGGGAGGTTCTTGATGGTGTGATCTCCAAATGTTGATGCATTTCAGTGAAAAAACTGTTAGAAAAAGAGGCAGAGGAATAAGGAGTGATTTAGGAGGAGCAAATCTCTGCTAGAAGTTGGGGGAGTGCTTCATGGTGGATCCTGAAGGCTGGAATCTTCATGAGTACACAGTTGTGTGACTCTCGGTTCCAGCTGCAACGCCAGACTAAATGCAGGGGAATGAATGGAGCATTAGAAACATGTTTTACTCCTATTGTTTTCCTATCTGAAAACTCTGCATGTGATTTCACTGTCAAATATGAGGTTTGCGGGTAGTAAAACTAACATCCATGGATCCCAGAGGTGGCTGAGCCCACAGGCTGTTCCTGCAGGACTGAGTTTAGGCTGGGTGATGCTGCCGAGCTGGCAAACCTTCCTGGAGTGGTTTTGCATAGAACGTGGGCAGAACAGAAAGGGTTTGTGTTCCCTCGTTCACTGACAGCATGCTGAAGGATGAAATTCTCTCAGGAATGACCTTTTATTCCTGGAAGATTGAGGATGGCTTTTAGTACCCAAGCCCAAACAGAGCACGTCCACCAACATCTATGCTTGGTGCAGCTCAAACCTGGCTCCTGGTGTCTCCTAGTGCCAAGAAAGCTGTGCTTAGGGATGCTCTTTTGAGGCATTTACTGGGAGAGGCCACTGAATTCATTGCAGGGTTTGTGCTACTGAAAGAGCTTGGAGGATTTTGCACTGGAATTTTATGGGGCTTATCACAGAACTGAACTGTCAGGATGAAATATCTGAGAGAGGTGAACAAGCGATATTAATGAAATAATTATTGATTTGAGATGTCTGTTCTAGGAGAGTTTCTACACATGGGACTCTGCTAGAGTGTGAGGTAAATGGGTTTCAAGACAAAAAGCTTTTGCCCTTTCAGCATCACAGTATTTCTTGAAATAAGTACTCCTATAACCATTTTTAAATGAATTAAAAAGTGAGAAATACCAGACATGAAAATCATGGCACAACTGAATGAACTCAGAAAATTCAGAGGGAAAGTTAATATTTCTTTACTCCTTGACTTCCCTTTTGGTAACCAGCTTGTTATCTACAAGAGAAGCATGTTCACCTGATGGTCCTTAAGGAGCAGGAATAGTCACAGAATCCCAGAATAACTTGGGTTGGAATGGAGTTTAAAGACCATCTCATTCCAACTCCCTGCCATGGGCAGGAACACCTTCCACTACACCAAGTTACTCCAAACCCTCCCCAGCCTGGCCTGCTGTGCTGTCCATAGGCTGTTTTTTAAAGGTTTATTTTTCTTTTTTGAAGGCTTAGAAGATATGGAATTAATATTCTGCTCTTGAAACTCAGTGTAATTTTGTGGTGTAACACGAAGAATTTCTGGGAGCTACAATTTTTTTTTAAGAGCTGTTGGGTTACATCAGCAACACCAACAGAATTATGGCAGCTGCTTTTCCAGACAGGGCCAGCAGTGATGCAGCATGTGATTACAGGCTCTTTGTCCCATCAGGAGAATATTCCTGCAAATCGTTATTGAGAGCATCAGGCTGAAAGAACTGTTTGCATTATGGGCTCACCTTCCTCAATTCAAATCCAGTGTTGCAACACCATTTCTGAAATCTGGGAATAGCCAGCTGCCTTGATTGTATCATAGTATTTAACACCTACAGCAAAAGGATAGTCAGGGTTTTCTTTTTACTTTATAGTTTTCCAACCAATTTTAGGAAGGAACTTTGGATATTTGGGTTTTTAAACCTGCAGTTGCTGTTTACAGCAGAGCTCGTTATACCTGGGTGAAGAAGTGCATGTCCCACCACACAGATCTCAGGTGTGATTCTCTGGAGAGCAAACAGTGTTCTCTCATATCATTTGTATTGAAATTATCTCAGTTCTGCACTGGCTGTGAAATCTGTGAGCCCAAAAAGGCAAATGAATGGGCAAATGAGGGGATGAACTGAAATCCCTCACTTGGAAGGACTGGGTTTGTACCCAGGAGTGCAGGGTGAAGCCAGGTGTGCAGGGCACAACAAAGATACCTGTGAAGCTACAAAGCTGAGCTGACACAGCCTCTTTGGAGTTATTTTTATGTAAGGATGAGTTCTTGAATAGCTTTTCTGGTACATTAGGCACAGCATGCTTCTCTTCATCATTGACGGTGGCTTCCATGTATTTCCACATTCCAGGAATGCACTGGCAGCACTGTAGCCATTGTGAGGAAAATCTGCCTGCACATACACTCTGCTGTGCCTGTTCTGCTGTGAGCCAGGGTGCCTGGTACAAAACTGCCAAATTTTACGTTGTTCCATACCAGACAAAATCTTTAAGTGTGGTATTTAGCAACATACAGCAAAATTTTCAGTGTTTTGGCACCGGGATTTGCTTTCCTGATCTTGGCATGCTGAGAGGTGGAGAACATGGCTTGCTAAACAATAACTGCTTTATTTTATAGGCCCTTCAAGCATTTTAACGTATCGAATCATCTCCTGTAAAATACGTGGAGAGCACAAAGAAAATAATTGGGCCAGGGCTTTGCAAAGCCGTAAGGAGATCTGCCTTTGAATTCCTGTTGCTTGCTGCCTTTTCTGGGATAAGAGGAGGGGGAGGCTGCCCTGCACAGCGTTACCTGCTCCGTGGCTGAATGGGTGGTGCACGGCTCCATCCCATGCCTTGGCTGCAACTAGGTTGAGCATGACCTAACCCTTGTGGTAGCAGCTAAATTGAGGAGCAATTAATGGCTACCAAGGGCTTTCAGTGAAAGGGGATGAGGTGTTATAGCCTCCAGACAAAGGAGGGAAAGGAACGCTGGCGTGTTTTGTTTAACGCAAATAAGGGAAAAGCCAACCTGCGGCTTAATTTCCATTTGTTAGGTAACAGTATCGCTTGAAATGAGCCCATTTCTGTGTTACTGGAAATTAAACTGCGTGCTGTCAGGCAAACCAGCTGCTGCCAGGTAACATTTAAATTCTGGGTAATCACGAGTGCACGAGCTAATAGAGCCCAGTGAGGGAACAGACACAAACCTCAGCACAGTCACTGCAGCAGCCAGGTATCCATGGACAGTGTCATGTGTCAAGTAGAGGTGAGGAGAGTGTACTTATATTAAGAAATTTCTACTGTTGATAGGGTTGAGAACTGAAATTCTAGCAGAAGGATCTTCTACCCCAATTTTCAGTAGTAATTAGCCTCTCTGGCTGCTGCCCTACCCCAGAGCTCCTCAGCTCCGTGGGTGCTGCACTGCTGCTTATCCAGTGTAGGGTGATGCTTTGGGGCATGTCTGCAGCTGCCTGGGGCTTTGTGGATGAAGGACAAATAACTCCAGACTTATCTTAAGCCAGTTCAGACCCAAAGGTGGCTGACAAAGTGATAAGCACATTCAGGCGAGAGAAAGGCTCACATTTGTATTTCATGGCCTATTTATTTTATCCATCAATGTTTCCATTGCTCCCAGTCTGGGGCACCCAGATCAGGTGTCACGCCCTGTGCCAAGGCAGGGAGGGAGGCAGCAAACACAAAGCTGTTGCATGTGTGCAGCAAATGGCCTGTGACATAAAAAAAGGGATTTTTAAGTTTGGTGGAAATCCCATCGTATGCTAAATGTAGTCAGAACTACACTCCTCATTTCAACTCTCTGCAGAGCAATGCTTCACCTGTCTAGGACATCTGTGATTCAGGTACTTTCTGACCCAGAGCACATTGATCATATTACAGAGATGTCCTCATTCCCAGGGCATGATATACTTGCTAAAAATACTTCTTCTTGCTGTTATTTAGATTTTGTGCATCTGAGGATTTTCCCTGAAACTGTACAGTGGCTTCTGAAGCTGGTCTCCATTTTGTGTTCCTGGAGACCTTTGGTAGAGCCGAGATGTCCCTGTGAGTACGTGGTACCAAGCAGAGCTGCATGACTGGAACATCATCGTGTGGCTGGGACACTCTGACTCTCTGGCCCTGGGCAAGTCTCTTACCTGTGTTCCTTGCCTGGCAGGAGAAGTAGAAGGATAAACCCATAAATAACTGGGATGGCTTGGGTGCTCAGAAGGACAGTGCAGAGTTGTAGGTCATTGTGAAAGGGACATGCTTCTGAGATTATTGGTGACCTTCGTGCATATGACTCGAGTAACAACAAACTGGAGCAGACAGCGAAGCGTTGGAAAGGCTACATGGAAAGAAGGCTGTAGCTGCAGCCAAATCCTGTGCACTGGAAGTGAAGGAAATGCTGTCTATCCACAGGGCTTAGCACTGCTACATCGACATGTCTTAATGACTTGGAGCCCAGAATCACTTCAGAAGGACCGTGGGGATCATTAGATTTTTTCCTATCCACGGTTTCCATCCCCATCAGGAAGGCTCCTAGTCAGTGGGTAGCAAAGGCACAGCCATCTGAGACAAAAACACAAATCAGCTCACAAATGAACAGAATGAATTTTCTGTCCACGAAGACTAAACTGTGTTGGCCAGTTCTTTAAAGCTTTAAAGTTATTTCTGTTTTTCCCCCCTTCTGACAAAGGGAAAAGGCACTGTCCAGAGCAGGGACCTATGGGCAGCCAGTTATTTAAACAACATTGCTGAAAATACTGTCTGTGGAAAACAGGTTTGTTCTTCTGCACCAGGCTTTCACACATGCTGAGAATTCTCCACAGCCAGCTCATCTGTTGGGAAGCACAGAGGATGAGAGGCAGAAAATGCTGGGTTTGGAGCGAGCTGCAGAAGCAGACAGAAAACAACTTTCTGCTTGAGTCTTGGAGCCCAGGGCTGCCACGGGAATGGATTCAATTACGCTCTGAGCTTTATTGCTGAAATATTCCACTGGGAAACCATAAAAAAACATTTTCAGACTTGATTCCCGAAGTTCTGGAAAAGGAGTTAGCAAGTGTTTTATTGCTACCAGTCTCAACACGTGATAAGAAAAGCAAATACTGAGTGGGATGAAGGAACATGATGCAAAAGCCCCTTCACATCATCAAACCCTTCTCCCTGTTCATCGCCCACTTGGACTGGCCGCTCCTGCTTATTGTTCTGTGTACCGAGCACGGAGCCACTTTTGTTGAGATCAGCCCTCACTGTGCTGGTGGGAGCTGTTCCCTCGTTAAATATCCGCCTGCTACTTCTGCTTGCTTCCCTCTTACTTCTTCACTGCATTAAATACTAACTGATAAGTATTTCTCGACAGTAATTTGTTGTCCTGGGCTGTGGAGCAGCAGGGCAGGACACGTGGAGCACTGCTGGGTTCACAGCTACAGCTTCCCTTACCATTCATGCCCTTGCTTGTCCCTCACTTGTCCCTACCCACCATCCCCAGCACCGTGCCCGGCCATCCAGCCGGGTGGATGGAATTCAGCCCCAGATTCATTCCTCATGACATCTGTGTTGTCTGCTCGCATATGTTTGAGATTAATGTTTAGGCTCTGTTTTGTAATGAGTCCTAAATCTTCCTTTTAGCTGTCATGTAGTTTCCTTGTTCGCTCGTTACGCTCGCTCTCGGAAGGAGCCCGCGTGCTGTGCGCGGTGCAGCCTGGGTGGATGGAAAATGTCACCCTGAGAGCACAGTGCTGCTAAAGGCCATTCCCACGTGAGGCCACGCACATGTGCCTCTCAATACTGCGCAGCACCCACGGCCCCCTCCTAAATGGGCTTCAAGGAAACTGGAGAGGGACTTGGGACAAGGGATTGGAGTGACAGGAGAAGAGGCAACAGCTTCAAACTGAGAGGGCAGGGTTAGGTGGGATATTGGCAAGAAATTGTTCCCTGTGAGGATGGTGAGGCCCTGGCACAGGGTGCCCGGAGAAGCTGTGGCTGCTCCATCTGTGGAAGTGCCCAAGGCCAGGTTGAAGAACCTGGTCTAATGGAAGGTGCCCCTGCCCATGGCAGAGGATTGGAACTAGATGATCTTTAATAGTCCCTTCCAACCCAAACCATTCAATGATTCTATGAAAAATTGAGATAAAAATTTAAGACTGGGATTTTTTTTTTTCCCCCATATCCCACCGGTGAGTGTAGGGGCGGATGGTGTCCATCTGTGATGTGCCAAAACTTGGGCGCTAGTTCTTCTTGCGGGGACCTTTCAATGAGCTGCTGCTGGAGTCCAGTTCCCCTGNGGCCCGGCCGGGCCGCGCCGCCGCCACCGCGGGAAGCGCTCGGTAAGCGATGCCCGGAGCGCAGCGGGGCCGTGCCGCCCCGGGGGGCGCCGGGGGGGTGCGGACAAAGGGCGGCGGTGCGCCCTGCCCGGGGACGGGGCGGCACGGAGGGGATGGGGTAGGAGGGTGGTACTCCCCGCCGCCACCTCATCCCCGCGGAGCCGGCTGGGGATGTCCGCCGTTGTGCCGTCGGGTCTCAACCCCCACCCGAGGTGAGCGGGGGGCACCGCGGAGGAGCCGCCTGGGCGGCCGGAGGGAGCGTGGAGCGGTGGGATGTGTGTCCGGAGCGGCGGGGGGTGCGGGATGCTG